>UZAF01016109.1:0-10514 GCA_900617895.1 Haemonchus placei | reverse complement strand
CATTCCGTTTTATTCTTTCCCGAATTTCTTTGAACCCTTCCCATTGCTCGCGTGTCAGATTGGAGCGCTTTTCGCACTTGAATCTATTAAGCGCGTTCAGAACTCCTGTTGACAAGATTCGAAACTTAATATCCGCTCCCGGGAAGAGATCAGATTCTTTATAGAATGACCGTGGGAATGGAATAGATGTTGGAGTAGTACGCTCTAGCCTTTCAACTACCTGTCCCTGGGAGTCGCGTCGTGTTTTCGTTCTCAGTTTGAAATGACGATCTTGTCGAAACGTCAGGCGAATAAAAATTCCACCATTAAAAAACCTGTGTGGCACAGAAGCATAGAATAATATTATATTAGTCCGATGCCCAGGTTTCAAGAAAGGCGAACATGGAAGTTGCTTAAAAATGGATTCCAAACAGTTGAGCAATTAAATTTGAAAAAGAGTGATCCACTCTTTTGTTTGGTTCAATGTTGTTATTTCAGATATGGAAGCGAGAGGGGGAGGAGATATTATGGAACTATTTTTCAAGAAATGGCACGCTGCGAGGATCATGTACTGGGATATAAACAAACAAAACGAAGAAAGTTGTTGAGGTATAAATTGAAGCAAACAACAAGGTGCAAATAAAAAGCTACATGAGAGAAAATAAAGCAAAACCAAAAAAAACGAAGTAGAAAACTGGGAACATTAAGGAACATTTAACAATTTGATACAAAAGAAGGAGCCACAAAGCATCTACCGAACGCCATAAAAACTCGAAAGGAAAACGCCACACCTCAGGCATCAAGAGAGGAACAAAGACTCAAATAAAATGGTTGGTGAGATTGAAAAGGCTCGAAACCCTAAGAGGTTATGCCGCTAATTTACGCTATCGTAGCTGCGAGAAAGCATGCGTCAAGGAACAGTTCGAGCTCAAACATAAAGTCTTTTAGCGTTTAACAATCCAACCTGTGATATGCAGCCCCTGCATTCGACTTCCATTCCAATCGTAGCGCTATTTGAAAGAGTATATGGGTCGAACACATGCTGTGTTGAACACGTGAATGTGACACATGCTCATTCTTGTATTCTCATAGACAGATATAGAGTATGGTACAGATTAATGAGCTATGTGGGGTGAAAGGCTTCGTTAGCTAGGGCAGGTACCAACTCTTGAGTCGGTTCCAAGGCCACGCTGATCGTAGTTCGCCACTTCGCACTACACCACTTCTGCCTCCATCAAAAATTAATCGAGAAAGCCTCTCGCTTCTAAACTCTTTTAAGAAAATGCCACCAACATTCTGTGTTTGTTCAAGACCCGAAAAAAATACACTCAACGAAATACTCCTCATGCTAATAGAATAGTATAACACTTGGGAAGAAACTTTTCGGGCACAAGTGAGCAAGAAAGATGTATAAGGCAATAATAACCTACCGTCCATATTCCCCTTCCAAACCCTCAAAACAAAAGCAATGTGTTTTCTGGCCAAAATAATACTCTAGCGAGCATTGTGTTCCAAAACCTCATATAAGACATCTGTGAAAACTTGAGGAGATAAATAAATAAATATGTATATATCCACATATTTTCTTTTGCGCTAATTGATTATTCTCGACTCTAGCGAAAATGAGAGAATTGACAACAACTCGACATAAACTAAGGCGCGCATTGCAGGAGAAAAACTAAGGGCATCGTGTTCGATCTTCTAGAAATCTGAGCATGTGGATTGATGCTTTAACCGCTCTACCTTACAAGTTCGTTATTATTGACGACAATAGACTGACCCCAATACACTACTTTGTACGGCACAGCAGTATAACAACAGAAAAACCCTTCGTACCCTTTTATATGCCTTCAATATTACGTTGTCAACTTGGAACTACTTTTCTACAGTGTCGGAAATGAATAATACGACCACAGAAGCGAAAAAACGAACCTACCCTTACTTATGCCCATTTACTTTACATCATTATGGCCGCTTAGCGTACCAGTTCACCTCACTCAGAAAGCAAAAAACGGAGTGAAATCGATGTTCGATCTAAACAATGCACTATTAACCTACCCACGAAACCAACGCGAGCGTCGCCAGTTTTTGCGACGTCAAAACCTTCGCCTCCACCTCCGCCACCTCCCTTAGGTGTGATGAGCTCTTGGCGAAGCTTGGCCAGCTTAGCTTTAAGCATTCCCAAATGAGCATTCGTTGCCTTGTTCTTCTGTGTACGGGCCATCTGAATAATAAGCGGTACTTATTGCTCATATTCTGTAAAGAGTGAGAAAGAAAACTAGCAACGCTTTATGATGATAGAAACGTCGTCTTTCACCTCATCTTCGATGTCTTGGATTTTTTGCAGGATCGACATTTTGAAGACTACCGAAGAGAAATTAGAGTGCTGCAAATAGAAAAATATAGCACTACGACCCGACAATGCATACAAGTATACCAAAAATGGTCACCAAGAATTAAATATAATTAACAAGATTTCAAAAGATGATGCACGCACACATGTATCGAAAGCACTAGTTTATGACAATCCAAGGGATTTCGGTGCTATTTGTTTCCAACTACGATAGCAGTCTGCCATTGCATACAATCCGCAACTACCGTAATCTCACATAGTCTGGTGCTCGCCACCATCATCTCACTAATATGTAGTATAAGGGTCTGGGTATTAGTTGGGAGGGGAGGGACCGTTCTCTCACAACATTCGGTGCTGAAAAACAGAGCAGTAGTGGCATCCGACTTTGCGAACCTACAATAGTTCTTGGGAACGTCTCATAGCCTGGGAAAAACAGTTTTTCTCAACTACGCAAAGCCTTAAGAGAGATGGAACATTATAAATTCTTAACCCATCCCAGCTTTTTGCACAAGGTAGTCATCTTACTCTCCCCGGTGCTCCATCTCTCTAGAGCTATCGTAAAAACTAAAACTGTTCCCAAGCATAAGTAAGTTAAGCTACCCCTCTTTCTGCACAAAAACTGTGACACACCCCACTTTCATTTCCACCAGGTATCGAACCCCCTACTGAACCCTTGCCACTAAATGGTGCGTGATCCAGCAAGATGTGTGGGTCCGCATTCCTTTCTCAGCGTCAATGGCAACACGTCGGCTTTGTGTTGTGATGAAGGCTTTTTTGTTATTATTCTGTGCTTTCATTGCGATAACATCCGCACTTACTATTTACTCTTCTGAGCCTTTCTCACCGAAGTCACTAGAAGCCCTGAACCTCATCGGCTAAAATAAGTCGAGTAAACGTAAGCCAAGAGAAATCTTTCGAATTCAAATAGGATCGAACGAGTCTGTCATAAACTTTCACGTCACAGTAAACTTTATCCTAAACACAAGAATAGTGGCACTTCACTCTTATAGAAAGAACATCATCTCAAGCGCTAACTCCTCGAGGAACTTACCGGTTAGTAGCACGCTATGGAGCTTACACTGCCGGGATCGAATGTCCCATAATACATGGTGACACCTACGAAAAATTTAGGTCTACTATTGCCCTCCTGCGAAGCGGCGTCAAGTTCAATAAGGGAGTTACGAGAAAAGTTAGAGAAGAACTATAATAAAATAACAGAGGGACACAAGACATGCAGAACTATCCGAGAGGAAGGTTATACTACTCGAAATAGAGCAAATCGAGGAAGAGTTTGAAATGCAATCAATAAACCGACGCGTACAAGTTCGGTTACATGGCAGGATTAGATGAGGCGAGATGTGCTCGGAACAGAATGGCCATTGAGCTAGGCTACAAAAATCGCAGTGCCCAAAGCTCGCAATCAATTGATAAAGAAGAAAACGGATCTATAAATGTGAGCTCAAAAGTTAACCTAGGAAGGAATTCCGAAATCGTTTTCGACAAGAGTATCACCTGTATCACCTGTCGTCCCGTTGATCATCGAAATCCTCGAGCGGGCGCCAGTAACGTCTCCATTCGTCCCTGTCACGAGCCAAAGTGGTCCAGTGAACCGTTCTCGCTTCAGGGACACGAGGTTCAACATTCCTTTCGTTCAGAGCTTTCGTGAAGAAGTCTGACCATCTCGTCGGCGGCCTTCCTGGTGTTCGTTTGATGTCCCGAGGGATCCAGTCAGTAACCGCCCTGGTCCAACGGTCATCACTATATCGCATAACGTGTCCGGCCCACCTGATCTTCGATTTCTTGGCGTAATCAACGGCATCCCTGATCTTCGTTCGGTGACGGAGCTCGGAACTCCGGATTCCCTTCTGCACTTGCGTGTATAGGGAAATTCCGAGCATCGTCCTTTCCAAAGCGCGTTGAATAACGCTGACAGCATGCTCATCCTGCTTTCGTAGAGTCCAGGTCTCCGAGGCGTACGTCAAAGCAGGAAGGACAGCAGTGTCGAAAAGGTGAGCCGGATGTTCTTTGTCTTCTTCACTACTCCCTCGATATTCTTAAATGCTCCCCACGCGGCGCGTTTCCTTCTGCACAGCTCTGGAGCTAGGTCGTTCATCATGTTGACTTCCCGACCTAGATACCAACGAACAACACAGTGAAGTGGTATGGCGAATAAGCTACCCACGTCATTCCTACCAACTCAAAGCACTTTCCATCCCACCAAATACCGGGGAAATATGACACAAACGAGCTCGCAAAGAAGCTGCCACTCAATAGAGCTCCTCCAGTGTCGCTACCGAAGTTTCACGGTAGTGCCAAAGATTTCCGAGAATACTGGGCAGTCTGCGAGGCACTTATACAGAATAGTTCCGACATGGACACCATGAAAAAGGTTCTTCTTCTCAAAAAGATTCCAGTAGGTAAGGCCCAAATTTCTAAAGGATTTGGGGCTGTTTCTAGATAACTATAAATGGATAATAAAAATAAAAATATAAAACATAATATACCATAAAAATATTAAATATTTATAAAATATAAATAATAAAAACCCTACACAAAAAATCTCAATCAACCCAGGAGCAGAACGCAAATCATCCAAAAGCTAATGAATATGGAGCCCATTACTGTTTTGGATGGAATGATCAGTCTTCGAAATATCAAGCGCTAGTGCACCAAATAATCTCCGCAAGGTATAACGTGCGGAGTACATGCGACCCGACATGGCGTGAACCAGCAGGACATAGTAAAGCGTGTATCAATAGATAGTCAATCGAAAAGCAACAAACTTTTGAAGATGCAGTGACCCAGTTAAAGGGATAGATCTGGAAAAAATGATATTGAGCGCTGGTTAGGCTACGCTAATAAACCGATTGGGGCTGATAAGGCTGATCATCCACCACCCCAGTACAGCGATAAGTGTATTTTCTGCCCTAGGAACAACCACTCATCATCGAGCCGTAGAGCGATGAATGATCTAGGTCGTCGCAGAATGATTCTTAGAAATGAAAAGAGGCGCGGGAAGTGCTCTCTTTAAAGGCCCAGTTCATGATAATTTTGGGTAGTCCACATTATGATGAAAAATGTGAGACAAGATCGAAACTAGTGCGACTGACGTGAAGGAACTGCGTGCATCGGTGTTTACAAAGTGAAAAAAGGCTTCGAAAAACCGCTAAAAAGTGGGCTGGACGAGAATGAAACCAGAAAAATGAAGAAGAGTGGGGCGTCCGGACGAGCTAAGCAGTGTGTTCCATTGGGCGCGTGTGGTCCTTGTGCGAATAACGGACAATGGTAAGCAAAAATTCGTTCACTTATAAGCATAAGAAAACAAAAAAAAACCCCAGTATCAGCGAAAGTAGCTCACCTTTTTCAGCCTCTAGGAGTAGGAAATTAAATAAGGGTTCGCGGCAGCAAAAAGAAAAAAAGAGGAAAAAAGAATGGAAAAAAACATCGCCCTATCACTCGGCGATTAGCTGATTGTGCGTGGGTCCTGGAACGAATAATAGTAATCTGTATTGTCTCGACACTCGTCTAACGTGACACCGACCGGGGGCGGGAAAGCGAACTACGGCAGCAACGGGGCTCCCGCTATGCTCTAAACGCCGAGCGTGGGAGCGAGAGGGTCCCTTTCACCACCCATTGGGGCGCTGAGTACGCCTGAAGGGAGAACTCAGTAACCTTTTTTTATCGTGAACCGTGCCTTTAAGTCACAGCAGCTTTAACTGCTGGTATGGTCGAAAGCGCCTATCGTTATGCGTCATGAACGAAGATAATATGAGAACGGGGTAAAACAATTCCACCAGAATTTGGGACTGAATCGTAATACCCGTAATCCTACAAGATGGGATTAGCTGAGCCGTTTAGATTTCAGTCCAATCAGCGGATGATCGCTAGTGACGGTCAATAAAATCAGTATAGTATAATCGACAAAAGCGAAAACTTATCTAATACTCATGCTTGTATGGGGAGGGAAACCGAAGATCTGAAAGAGAGAAGAGCAGCACTTATCGACGAGGCCGCCGAGGCCGGAAATAACATTCGCAAAGCGCGACAGAGGTTTGCCAATTACAAGACCACGATGTCTTCCCTTAGTCGCCCTGACGGAACGGTTGCAGCATCTCGAAAAGCAATGGAGTAGGTCATCTACGACTTCTGCTCTGATCTTTTCGACAGCCACGTATACCTGCCTACCCACCATCTTAAGCAATGAATGTATCGCTCCTTCGGTCATCCCTTCCGAAATTCGATGTGTCATCACGTCGATGAAGAATGATACGGCGCCTGGTTCCGATAAGATCAAAACAGAACATCTAAGGAGTCTTCCGCCAGTCATTGTCAGAACCCTGGCTCGGCTTTTCCACTCGGTACCTGTCGCAATGCAAAGTGCCCACGTCCTGGAAAACTGACAAGACCATGTTGCGAACAAGAAGGAAGGTCCTGACGATATTGGCAACCACCACGCAATCTGACAGCTGTATGTAGTCTACAAGCTTTTCACACTCGTCATCCTGAACAGGATACGCAGAATATTAGATGAAGAACAGCCATGCGGGCAAGCAGGGTATCGAAGAGGGTTCAGCACAGTCGATCGTATCCACACTCTAACAAGGCTCATTGAAGTATCGCGAGATTACAAAATGCCGTTATATATTACATTTATCGATTCGAAGAAAGCCTCTGACACCGTGGAGACAGAAGCGGTAATTGTAGCCCTGAGCAACCATGGTGTAGCAAGTAGGGTTTGGGAAAGGGTTCAGTACAATCGATTACATCCACTTTTAAAAGACTCACTGAAGTATCGCAAGAGCAAAAAATGCCATTATGTCTTACGTTCGTCGATTCGATGAACGCCTTTGATACCATCGAGACCAAAGCAGTAATCGAAGGCCTGGGCAACCGAGGAAACCTTACTCAATATATAGGGATGCTTCGTGAGCTTTACAACAACTTTACGACTAGGATCTCGCCATTCTACAAAGAAGCCACCATCAGCGTGAAGAGACGGGTTGGACAAGGCGATACCATCTCGCCCAAACACATTGAAAAATATGGAGGGGGCAGTGAAGACGACAGAAAACATCCGGCTCTGTGCTCACTTTTTCGGCACTGCTGTCCTTCCTGTTTTCAAGCACGCCTCGGAGATTGGGACTCTACGAAAGTAGGATGAGCATACAGTCAGCGTTACTAAACGCGCCTTGGGAAGGGCAGTGCTCGGAATTTCCCCATATGCGCAACTGCAGTAGGGAATCCGGGGTTCCTAGCTCCGTCATCGAACGAAGATCAGCGATGCCGCTTATTAGCCAAGAAATCGAAGATCAGGTGGACCCGACCACGTTATGCTACATAGTGATGACCGTTGGGTTAGGGCGGTTAGTGGCTGGATCCCTCGAGACGTCAAGCGATCACCACGACCGCCAACGCCATGGTCAAACTTCTTTAAGAAACCTCTGAACGGAAGTAATGCTGGGCCTCGTGTCCCTCGAGCGAGTACTATTCACTGTATCATTTTGGCTCGTGACAGAGACGAACGGAGACATAGCTTTCGCTCGCTCGAAGAAATCGAGGATCAACATGACGACAGGTGATACAGGTGAGGAGAATATTGAGTGCAGGTGTTTGTCAATGACCCTGTAAATGCTAAGTGGGCTTGAGTGGATACCATTTTCACGGTTTTGACATTATGATACCCCTAATTGATTTTTTTGTGCTCATGATGAGCAAAAGAACTACTGACCTTGATAATTGGGTTAAAAGGGTAAAAGATAAAGTCTCGGACCGTCGAACAATCCCGTCTGGGGGATGCACCCGCGCAGTCGACTCCCGTTCAGAATCTTAGACGCGTATTGAATTCGTATATGGCCTATACAATGATTTGGGGTAGTCAGCCAAAGTACAGGACAGTGCTTTTATCCCCTGGACGAGTCCGGTACCAATTAACCGACCCCGAAGGGATATAAGGCTCGGTTGGCCTAGGCAGACATTGATCCGCTTGAACAAGTGACCATGCGTGTGTGAAGTGCACTACTTGCCAGTACACCACCTCTGCAAACTAAGCAGCTTACAGCAGTTAACCCATTGACCGCCTGCAGGCCTGTCGTGCTCCTGGACACGCGTGGCCCCCGGCGGGCCAGAGTATTACTATTCATGTATAGCATTCATAATATAACATTAATTTTTTGACCCTTTCAGGTATCTAGCAGGTTTACGACCTAGTATAGGATCTTGACGCGCTGTGGTCCGTGAATGGTCCGTGAAACGTTCACTTCCGACCTTAGGAATAAGAGAAAACAAAGTTACTTCTGAGGGCGCTGATAAAAGAGCAAAATCAGAGGCTGTCAACAAAAAAATTACACGCATTTCTTATGATAATTTAGAAACATTCCAAGCAAAAGTACTTGTGGCATTTGCTGCACCTTGACGAGACTATTTTTACTGGTTCATGGCATAATAGCCCATAATAGCCGTGTGGCCCACACCAGCAGCCCGCGAAAAGCGCGCTCGGTCCCACACGCCAGACACGCTGAAAGGTGCGGTCGCCAAGGGGTAAATGGATGGTGGTGGTGAAGGCATTACTATCGGCATTTTGAGGTTCCCTTGAGAGTGGCCCAGATATTGTCATTGCCGAAGGAAGATCTACGGACGTTCTTGCTATTGAGCCATGACTCAATCATAATTCATAGTGAAGATCTAACCCTACCAGAAAGTGAGGAACCATGCTGTAAATCTCGAAGCTTCGAGATTGTGGCGGAGTTTGCACCTGTCACTTATTAATGACCGGTTGGGCTATGCACGCTAACGCTTGCATTACCCGTCGACGATCGCTTATCTACAAGAAATCATATAGAGCAATGTTGGACTATCAGATTAAGATAGTTCCTTCTAGACTTGAATGCGAAGCTTCTGAAAGCGTCACGCCCGATATATTTCAATTAAGCAGAATGATTAGCGGTTGATCATAGCTCCGCCCACCTTCGTGCAACCCCTTCCTACTGAATTCTCGACGGCTCTCCTAATGTGTACTCCCAACCGCTCTCTCCGAAATCTAGAAAGTTTTTGGAGAAATGAATTTTCGGTCCTAGCCCCGCTTTCTTGTGCCAGCTTCGCCCGCTTCAAAGACTTAGCCGCATTCCTTCCCGTACCTCTAACCACCTTCTCCCGTATCTAGAATGTTTCTGAGCAGAGCTATAAAATTGTGATCTGATCCCCGCTTAGTTTGGTGCCAATCCCGTTCGAGGAATTGGCCACATTTGTCCCATTACCTCTAACCACTTCTTTCACGCATTCTATAGCGTTTCCGAACAAAATTATATTCATTTTTGAAAAGTATGTTTAATCTCGACGCACGTCCTGCCCATCGTGGGCTATGAATCTCTGCGGAAAGAACCGCTCACGGCGACAACGCTATGCTCACCACAAGTGGGCGGAGTCTACTCCTGTCACCTCCATTAGTTTTCCCTTCTTGCCGGCTACATCTCTGCCTAATTTGAACGCCTCAGGTCCAAATTCACCATTTTTAAGGAAGCTCCGCCCCCAGAGGGCGGAGTCTACACCTGTCACCTCCCATCAGTTTTCCCTTCTTGCCGGCTACATCTCTGCCTAGTTCGGACGAGTCAGGTCCAAATTCACCATTTTTGAGGAAGCCCCGCCCCCCAGTGGGCGGAGTCTACAACTGTCACCTCCCATCAGTTTTCCCTTCTTGCCGGCTACATCTCTGCCAAATTTGGACGAATCAGGTCCAAATTCACCATTTTTAAGGAAGCCCCGCCCCCCAGTGAGCGGAGTCTACAACTGTCACCTCCCATCAGTTTTCCCTTCTTGCCGGCTACATCTCTGCCAAATTTGGACGAAAGAGGTCCAAATTCGTCATTTTTGAGGAAGCTCCGCCCCCCAGTGGGCGGAGTCTACACCTGTCACCTCCGATTAGTGCTCACTTCTTGCAGGCTACATCTCTGCCAAGTTGAACGCCTCAGGTCCAAATTCACCATTTTTGAGGAAGCCCCGCCCCCCAGTGGGCGGAGTCTACAACTGTCACCTCCCATTAGTTTTTCCTTCTTGCCGGCTACATCTCTGTCAAGTTGAACGCCTCAGGTCCAAATTCACCATTTTTGAGTAAGCCCCGCCCCCCAGAGGGCGGAGTCTACACCTGTCACCTCCGATTAGTGCTCACTTCTTGCAGGCTACATCTCTG
>UZAF01016108.1:203471-217975 GCA_900617895.1 Haemonchus placei | reverse complement strand
GGGAAAGGATTAATTGACAAAGCCACTCTTGGAACGATCCAATCCGAGCAGCACTTAACAACGGTAAGGTGCGAACTGATCTTTGCCGAAAGCTCACATCAACCAACAATAGGCGTGGACCAAACTTTTCTTCGTACGGGCCGCGCAGTAGAGTTCAAGTTGAAGCCAGCCAGCCGGAAAGTCGTACTTCGAGGTGCGTTCGTCGTTCACCTAGGGAGGCAAGAACATGTGCATTTATTGTTTTCCTGAACTACCTTGTTACCGTTCAACTCATACCGGAGATATGGTAGAACTCATTTTCTCACGCAAAAAACAGCTCAGATTTCAATCTACGGAACATGCGTTTCTTGTGGCATCCCATGGCCTGCTCTGTTTGAAATATTTCGAGTAATATGCTTAGTAAACCTGAGTATACACAGAAAAGTAAAGGGGAAAGCACTCTTAGTCCTGCCGATATCCTTCGAGGAGCTCTAGCGTTTATGGTCGAATTCTAGCTCCTAGAGCATTAGACATTCGTGATTGGTCACAACGAGTGCGTCACTCAATCACAGGCGCGAACCCTCGCGTGCACTATGATCGCAAAGTATGTACGAGTGTAACGGAAGCGACTGAGGGCGAACGCTCCTGAGCACCTATTTTCTTTTTAAATGATGGTAAAAAGTTATCGTGTCCTTAGGCATCATAGGGGGAGGCTAATAAGAGCTCAACAATATCGAGGTTCCCCCATGTGCATAAAGTAATGTAAACACAAAAGAAGGTGCAAGGCGATTTAGTAGACCTGACATGTCCTTTAAATCGACTTCCATTCATGAGTAAGGTAGTTAGCGAGTTTATTTGACCCAGCCCATGATAGAAGTCTTCTACTCCTTCACCGGATGTAGGGAGTCTGGCTTCGAATCAAGGAGCCAGGAAAAGAAAGTCTGAATTTTCTCAGGGAAATTTCAATCTACCTATAAAACGGTCAGAATTATTTGAAAGCAATTTAAAAACCGAGATTACAGAGCAGACCAGCAAAAGTCACGAGGTCAGAAAGGGATGGTACCAGTGGGACCATCAGATCAGCTTCGATTCAAAATACAAAAACAAGGTAGAACCAAGTTACGTGCAACAGTTACTTACGTGCTACCCATTCTGCATCAGGTGCGCTGTAAAAAGAGAAATTAAATATTAAATAAGTTCATCATTAAATCCTCTCGGTCATTCGAAGCCAGAACATATTCTTTTTGTATAATAATTTGAAAAGGTAACCTAATGAATCACAAATATATAACTTACAGGCTCCGAAGAAGGCGATTCCGCTGAAATGGTAGCTGTGAATGAAAGATCTTACCAATTTCGAAGGCTAAGTTAACTCACAATTACTTTTACTTTAATTTACTTGGATCATTGCGAAATTAATGGAAAGTTGATTATGGAAAATTCTTTTTGTAACAGAAAGTAATTATGCTTTCGAATATACGAATACACCTGATTGCCACCTAATAGAATGGAACTGTAACAGTGTCAAGAAAAAAGAAACTACATCGAGTAACTTGTAAAGAAGAAAGTAACCAGCTCTGCTTTGAAAACTGAAATTTCGAAATCTTTGAAGATTATTGAGTATCGGAAAAAGGAAACAAAGGCCATACCCTCAGCTGAACTTCTACGGTATCTCACAGCAATTAATGGGCTTCGGACTAAATGACACAGTGACGTTGTGGCTGCTCAATGAGCACGAGCAGCGTTGATGGACGAGAAATTAATAGGTGCGAACAGCTTCTGCACTTTTAAGCCGTGCGCATAAATGTGGCGCAATGAAGTTGACTTGGCAATCAATAGACCAACTCCTGTCAGTTACTGCAGTAGTAGATAAGTTAGTAAGGGAAAATAGAACATTTTCCTTATTCAATTTTTCATTTACTAAAAAATTATCTGAGCTGGTCTGCTCAAAACTCGACCTGCTTCGGGGTTTTTCATCCTGCAATCGCCTGATGTAGCCTAACTCATGTGGCTTGAGACCCATAGCGCCGATTTCAACTTCGGAAAGCGGTAATTTCAGGAACGATAAGTTGAGCTGAGTAGGAATCAGGAAATCCAGTGGCTTAGGTCCGATAGAGAGGAGTTTCAGTATATTTTTTGTCCTCCAACTTCCCAAGAGCACCGCGATTTCTCAGAGCTCGGAGAAACCCCAATGGAACTCTCACGCCAGTTTTTTTTTTCGTAGAACCTTGCAAAACGCTCACAAAACTGAGGAGATGGTCCCTCGAATCACCTTGAAGTATAAAAAGAAAAACGAGAAAAGGCCTTTACATAAAAATATTCTTCAGGACCTTCACAAGCTGTCAAACGTCGTTGACTTCGAGGCCGTATGAGCATGAGATTGAAAAGAAATGAATGGTTCTCATGGGCATGATGGGTTACTGAGATGTGTGCGTATGCATATATGTGAGTGTGTAAGAAAAACCAAAGGACATTCGTCGGCCCTCCCTCTACCTCGGCTGAGGTCACCAGACGTCGTCATCGCCGTCGTCGTCTTGCTGTTTGCCTATCATCAAAAACGAGCCAGCCAGCACGATCCTATCGCCCCACTGCAATTTTCCCATCTCAACTCAGCCATTTCCTGCAAACGGGCAGCCAGTAAAAAAAGTAAATGCGGTTCAGAAATGAGATAGCTGGTTGCATAGGAACCATACATATCGATTGTTAGCTTGAAATTTGCGATTGCATGGCTTACACGACACCTTGGCCTTTCGCTAGATCTGCCTACCATCTGGACCACCCGGAATAACAACCTACTCGATGATTGTGCCTGGGTGGTCGGATTTCAGTTGGAAAAAGCCCTGAGAACATTCGCTGTTGTGAGGGGTTGAAGAAAATCAGTTGATCACGCAACTGACATTACACTATTTACAAGTAAGAGCTCTTCAGATTTCCTCGCAGTCAATTCAACAATCGTCAGCCCTACTGATAGGTGTTGTTTACTAGCCAGTAACTTCTTTTTTACTTATTCCTCTTGTAATCAAGCTATTCCAACCAATGATAGCATACATTTCCTTGCAAAAGTGCAAATGCAGAGTGGAATTAGTTTCTGCTGGGTTCGGACATAAATTCGTTCCCATTTTCGGTATTCACTACTTTATTTATGCCAGACCAGGTATTATTCATTGGAAATATCTCTGAAAGGTAGCTGAGAATCATAACTCATGTAGAAGTAGTTCTGGTTAGTAGTAAAAGAGTTATGAACCCACAAGGGCCGCTCGAGCTGATTCCATTTGTCAGAGCTCGCTCTGAAAGCCCGGAAGCGAGGCCCCCCAATCTCTCCGCTTGGCCCCGAATCACTTTCATTCCCAGAAAGCTCTGAATATGTGACGAGACGTTAGTTATTTATGTGAAACGAGAAGAGTAGACATAATGTGCGCAGAGCGCGAACAAGCCAATGAGCCAGTAAGGGTGCCGCCGTTGGAGCGGCAGCATCTGGACCAACTCCGCTTCAGAGGAGTCTGTAGGAGGGCTCCGTTTCATAGTACGGCGGTTGAAGTAACTTACATAACAATGAGAAATGGAATCGAAAGAAATGAAAGGATTTCTATGAAATTCCCGCTTCAGACGGGAGAGCTTGAGGCCTAGCGGTCAGCACGGTCATTGAATCGATACTCGGCCGCAGGGCATGGAGCTCATGGAGAATGTCGTGTGTTGACTGCTCTGTGTGTGTCCTCCCGTCCTCACATTCCCCTCAACCAATGAAATCCTGAAAGAACTGGTTTCTTTGATCAGTTACAGTTTTCCCGACCACCCCGATCTTGCCCTGGTATTGTTCATCATCGTATTGCCGAGCAATTCACTTTTTTTCACACGTTTTTACGATTGTGCAGCAGCGATTGTGCGAAAGGAGGCCCTTTATGAGACAGAGAGTGCATCCTAAGACTGCTGAATCGTCTCCACTTCCACTTCTCCTGTTCTAACTGCCCTGGTAGCATTTTTGTCATGGAAACGGCCTCATGTAGTATTCACTAATCTATTGACATCCTTATGCATATCCTAGTCCGTCAGCACTACACTACACTAGCAAACAAGCAATCTCCAACTGAGCGAACATATGCTTCCCCACCTAGACAACACCCCACATGATGACTGAACACACCAATGAGCAAAGATCAGCTCCCTTCCGGCTTTGTGGGTTTTCCTGCACCTTCGCCGATCACTCGTGACTACCTGAGACCACCCTGAACTTTCATCTTCATCCAACAGCATCTTTTTCTCACCTCCTCGAAATCTCATTACTTTCTATCATACTTGTATCACCTAATCTATGGAACCCAAGCACATTTCTCTGATCAGTTCCTCTGTGAAAGTCCTCTTTCCACGTCCATTATTGGGAACCTAAAGTAGAATCGTAAAGGCCCGTCAAAAAATCTGTTCAAACTTTCTGCTAACTGTTCATTTTGCAGTATTGACTCAGCATGTACTGGATATGTTACTTTTAATAAATCTAGGCATGGCGTAGAGATCTTCCAAATACGTTTGTGAAGCCTTAACCATGATGCTCTACCTCAGAAATAAATTTTAAGTATCTTCGGCGTCTAGGCTCTTACGAAGGCAGTTAGGCTGAAACATTAGCCGTATCAAACTTTATAATCGTGATCTAAGCTTTATAATCACCTGAGACGTCGGCACGTATTACCTACTTCTTCAATCATTCTGAAAGTAGTCAGTCATGAAATGACATGCAACGGAAATTCATGTTGCGGGGCTTAGCTTGGAATCTCCTGCCACTTGCGAATGACACGTGATTGGTCAATGGTAGCGATAACCAATCACAAGTTCTCTTCGCTGCAACCCAAGCCACCATTGGCTGGCCTCAATCTTTTCCATTTTTGTTATTCTTTTCACTATCATTCGTCAATGAAGCATCTCCCATTTTCTCTAAGCAGGCAGCTTGACATCTCTACGAACTCCGCGATGGAAACTGTAGGCCTCCTACTCGAAACCACCTTCCGAGACATGTCTTGTTCACTTTGCATCACCTCGGTAATAACTGGATGAAATGGCTTCATCATTCACCATAACATGAATTTTCATGAGCAATTCAACAGAAAAAACTACTACAGTAAGTTTGAACCCCCGCCCTCAATTTTCAAGATAATTTACTCTATAACAATGTGTCGTTCTAATTGAAAGTGGCCTGAAAATTAGAGGCTTTAGGCGTTTGCTGCAATTACTTTGCAGAATTGCTAAGGTTCTTACAACTTCTGCTGAAAATACCTTTGAGCTTCGTCCCTTTTGCTTCCGAGCCTCTCCATGAACCCTATTTCAGGGAATTTTTCTCAGGGATTAGCGAAGATTTCAGGCTCGCATGCTTCTCCCAACTAAGAACCCAATACTTGTTGATACTGTGCTATGAGAACGCGCTGGATTCCAAGTTAGACCACAAAGGACAAGGATGGAAGGGCTTCAATCACCAGAGTAGCTTAGATGTCTATTAATGTTAAGAAGCCAACGAATGAAGCAGTTAGAAGAAGCCCGAGTACTGGGAAACATTCTACAGCAAGCCATATGAACCCGTTGTGTAAGGTGCTCTGGGTGAACGGCATCAGCTGGGACCTTCTTATCTGAGAAATCATCTAAATTTTCGTAATACATAGCAGAAAGGAATAAGCCGTAGCCCCATCTCGTCCTTGTAAGCCCTCAGTCCGGTTGCATGATAGCGTTAGAGGCAAAAGATGCTAGGCCGAAGGAACCATTTGAAATGGAATGAGCTCATCTAGCACTTCTGATGACTGGCTTCAAATCTCTCTTCCACACCTGCTCCTCTCTTCGCTAAGAGCTAATTACAGAGGTTCCCCATGAGAACGTTCTCAGGTTGAATGGGCACGCCTGACACAAGACAGGATTGGATGGGCTTCCAGCCCTTAATGAGTAGATGTCGGCCTTCTGCCTTTTTTCTGCGATCTACAAGGATCGGGCTCGTAGTGGGTGGTCGTTTCCCACCTTTCTACAAGCCACTGTACCGACTGTAATTTCAAATGAAAGTCGAGCATGTAGCTCATCCACGAGATTCTACTAATGGCCACGTCGTCCTTTTTTTAGCCGTTAATCCTATCAACAACCAGAAAGCCCCTTGAACTTTGGGGATTCTCTAGGGAAAAATGAGCTGAGGAAAGATTCAACAGTCTCTTCAACAGGAGCCCTCCCGCTGTAATATCACTTTTCGACTGAAACATTTTCGAATCCTCTCCTTTTCGAGATGGTTCGATGGCCAGAAACTGAGAAGCAAGCCTGCACTCTACGTCCCTCGCAAAAGGCCCGAGGGANGTCATGGATGTTGTGTCCTATTTCTACTGCTTAATTGTAAACTGGGAGGCTTACTCTTTGATTGCTAGGCCAGAAATGATACGCCGTGCGCCTACTAACGATTGTGTTTAGTAATGAACTTTTTGCCGTTCCTTCATTGAAAACACATCATCATCGTCAACACCTACTGTATGTACTCAAACAGTTTTTGCAGTGGATTATGCCGTTTTATTTGCAATTTTGCATTGCATCTTGCAAACTGCACTTTTTTGAGCTACGTAGCTCCAGGAAATGACAAAGACGTACGTTGTATAGCGATGCGCGCTCCCGATGCACAACCGTGCGTCGGGCGCGCCGAAACATTTCTAAATTGATTTTGACCGTTGTCATTTTACACGATGATCCATGATAGCCTGGCATTTTCCCCGGCATTCCGTTTCTTGGCATTTTGCCGGTCAAAGCGCTATGCACCCGATGATCCCGTTCCATAAAGTGCAGAGTGTTTCAGTGTAAGCAAAGTGCAGCCAGATTAGGAAAGGATAAGAGATAAGGCTAAATCGTTCCTAAAACAATAAGGTTATCCCCTTGAAAAAAACTTTGCAGAAGGTATTTGCTGTGAGTGGTTAGGTTCCAACATCCTTGATTTGGCCTAGGGACTTTCATAGACGCAGCCAGCCATCAGTTGTAGGCTACTCGTGTTGTTTCCCGAATTGGGTCTATTCTCGCCGTACAACAATCTACCCTAACAGCGTCGAAGTGGGGTAGGGGTCCAGTAAAGGACTTGAGTACAAGCAGTCCGTAGGCCCGCATAAGGGGACCAAGAGAGCAAGAGAGCTGAGAAACCCTCGACGAGTTTTATGGCGTGCTTTATTTGAAAATGACGGTTCGCCAAGTATTTCCTAGTCTTTCCTCGCCGACATGGTTTTTTAACCTTTTAAACGTCAATACGGGCCATGTTGGTTGGGTATGGGTGGTGAGTCAACCACTATAACTATTAATCCCAACATCGGCTCCCCTCCCATTGCATTTCTCCTCCTCCCCGCTCCCCAGGCGCTCCTATTTCAGACTTGACAGATAAGGAATTACCCTTGTTTAGACGGGTTTCAGTGTAGCTTGTTGCCCTGCTGCTTTCATCTCATTAAATTATCGAATCCCCTTGAATGTGCTCGTCACATTTTGTAGCTCCTATTCATTCTAGTCGCCCCTCGTGTTCATTACTATTACACCGTCTCCCGTTTCCAGGCGCAAGTTATCATTAAACGCGCTCAACACCTAGGAATAATTGATTCGTACAGCAAGGCGTCAAGTTTCGTCACAGGACCCTTCGTGCTTTAATGGGCGAGATAATTTGTGGTATATATGAGCTGAATTTCATTCATTCATCTTCCTGAAAACCACTCATCTAACCCTCCGGCCCTATGTTCCAACTCAACAATCGATATGCTCCTACCCCCATATACCTCTGCCTTATTTCTTCCTCGTTAACCAATTTACACAATTATCGATTAGTGTTGCACGGGCATGCAAGCTCACGGTTCGATCCGCGCATCCCCAATTGCACGTTTGGGGTGTACGTATATGTGTGAGAATGGTATTTGTCGACGGTCGTTCATGGTTTGACTCTTTTTCTTCTGATTCGATAATCTATCGATTTTTGCAGGTGATGGACCGTCGTCCTTCGGATTTCCCGCTATTGCGTAGCAGTCCACATCCAGAATTCGAACCATCAGCGCCTAGGCGAGTCAAAATTCATCATTTGCAGGACGAAGTCGTTTTTTGTAGGGGGCGCGTATGTGTGTGTGTGTTTCGTTTCGTTTCGCTGCAGGATCAACGCGCGCAAGTCATGACTGTGTCCCATTTGCTTTCACCTTTTAGCTGATATAATTCTTCACGTTGGTTCCCCCTTTTCCACTTAAATCATCGAACTCTCGGCATGTTTTTCATGTTTGTAATGATTCACGTTCGTTTCTCAAAGACGGCGCAAGCCCAAAAGGCGTTGTATAGGCAGCACGCTTGGTCAGCCCATCGGTTAGAGCCCAGGCTGTAAACGTTAACATAAGTGCGCTCGTTCTATCAGATGTTTACCTCTGTGCATGGTTTTCAATTCAAAGTAGTCCTTTGTAACCGAGGAGACCCCTTTGTTATGGCATAAATTCATTTAAAATGAGAATAAGTACCCATTTTATATAGGGCTGCAAAAATCTCTGTAGCTCCATTTTATAATCTGTTTTTAGCCCGGAATCAGTGGCTGCATCACCGATGCTCATCTCTTCTCGAACATCGGAATGTGGTGATCCCCCTATAGAGAGTGATGAGGTACCGTTTCCAGTTTTTCTTGGTTTTACCTTTGTTAAAATTCTTGCTTCACACACGTTTTTTTTTTCTCAACTTGATTTTCTAGCATCGTGAACTCTCGTGATTGGTAGGGGCACTTTCACCCATGAGTAAGTGGTATACATAATGTGTACATATTGAACGTACTTGGATGGCATGTGACCCTCGTTAGTTCACTCTCAACTGGTAATGAACGTACTGGGAAACACTATCAAATGGCTCATTAAGGGTTAGTTTCTTCGTATCTCTCAGAAGATTCGTCGCCTAACCAAAAATTCGTAGTACAACATGTTTTAGACTTTGTTATCGACTTTTATTCTTCCGAATATACAGTTGTTTTGCTGATCAGATATCTATGAGGTAAGGGCCGTGGCTACCCCATTGTAACCTCGTCTAACCGGGCTTCATAATTGACACAAGATTAGCTAATTTCTTGGGGATTATATAAGGATTTCCATAATAGTCAGTGTTTTGGATGTAGATTTCTATTGCATATTGAATAATTGCTGCATGTGGTGGGTAAATACCCATGATAAACGCATAATTAACTAACTAGTACCTTATTCACACCGAGTATTGCTTGTAATTTATAGTTTGTTGGTGTGTAAGCCTACTCATTGTAATTTCTAGAGCGTTTTTTAAAAATTAATCAGTCTCCTCGATAAACGGGAAATCCTGCTGCCCTTTTACCGCGCCTTTAACTTTTCTCTAGTCCACTACATATTTTTTTTATAATCTTTTTTTGCAAATGGTCCCCTTGATCCGTGGGTATTTTATTTGAAGAAGCTTACGATTTTTGGTTTTGCGACGAATACCCTTTGAAAGCTGTCAACTTTGCGGGCATAGTTTTTCTCTAACGACTTTTTCCCTTCTCTAACGAACCAATNCTCGGTTCTTACGACTCTGACTACAACGGGGCTCGTTTCTTTTTTACTCGTATGGAATCCATTGTTTTAGACGTTCTTATACGTTCTTCATCTTCCTTGAGCATTATAGTACTGACCGCCGGCGGAATTTGCCATGATCAGTCAATATGGTCGTAACCCGACCAAGCTCGAGTTCTCGGATTTCTATGGAATACGAGACATTTTATTAGATGTGCCACTGTTCGAGGTCATCGCTATCTAGATTCCTCGACGAATCTAAAAAAACCACCTGTCTCGCGTCATGACCACTTGAATCTGCAATTGAGCATTGCGATGGCGGGTGCTCGCGTCTAATAGCACACCCCGTCGGTAACCGATCAGTGAGTCCGCACGGGACCTAGCAATTATCGATTGGAACCGTGTAATGTCGCTAGTGGATGTATGCAAAATAAAGAAAAAGGGACATGGATAGTGTTGGATTTGTTTGACAACGGCCTGTTCTCTCGATCACATGTTTTCAGCGAAAGAGAGGAGAGGGAGAGAGGCGTTCTACTGCATCGCTCTTGTGCTCCACATTCACCTCTCCCTATTATCACTCACTAACTCCGTCATCACAAATCACTCGTGATGCTATTGTGTGTGATTCATTTAGGGATACGGTATATCGGATAGCGGTGAAACAAGCCGACGTTCGACTATTAGCAGGATGGATATGGTGGAGCTAAGCCGTGACTTGGAGGTGAAAAACAAGTATCCTGAACTGTATCAAATGATCGTTGTGAGTCATGTCATCATCGATTTATGCTCATCTTTTTTTTCTTTTCATATTCAATCGTCGTCCTTTTATGCGTCTGCACTGATTTCACTTTCAAATAGGCACAGCGGCGTTTTGGCTCGACGGAGAATCGTGATGCTCCCATTGTCGTTCACAATGCGAATCGAGACTCCTCCAAAGATGACGATTCTAAGCAGTTACTGTATGGGGAAGCGGTTGAGCTGCTAAAACGTTGCCGTAAACAAGAGGTGCAGCTAATATTTATCACATATGCATATTCAGCTTTTTGCTTGGAATAAATAATGGTAAAAGTAAAAATACGTACGTTTCTAGCGTCAACTGCGTGAAATGCAGAAGAGTTATGACAATTTGCTTAGCGTTAATAAGCAAATTAAAGAAACTTATGTGAAAATCTATGCCAAAGCTGAACAAGAGGAGGAGTATATTTCGAATATTTTACTGAAAAGGTTCGTTCCCCTCATTTTTCCCATTTGTTTTTTCACTTTAAAATAATAGACTACTTGTTTTTTCGATCCAAATTGTATCCAAAACCTTGCTGTAGTCTATAATACTTTCGTGAACGGGTAGAGCCTGATGATGCCAATGGTCTCGTGGAAGATCGATGATTCTAAGTGCACATCCCTCATTCAGCTTGTGACGGAAAGGAAAAAAATACGCCTTTAAGTTTTCAGTACAAGTGATGTTTGAGGACAAATGGTGTTTGGCTTATGAAATAATGGAAGCGGAGGGAGGGATAAAATATATATAAGAGGTTCACGTCAAATACCATAACTTGAGATTGCCTTTATTTCTTTTACACTATTATGTCGTACTTTTCTTCGAGTTATCGATTTCTCATCGTTAATTGTGAATGGTTTTCCAACTTCTTGTTATTCTAACCGTTAAATGTCAGCGTGCAATTAGACTGTGCAATAAGGCTTGAATAAGATGGGATAGCTAGTCATATTGAAGAAATATATTTCTAACGACGCTGTATGTTTTTTCAACTGGTAAAGCGAATTCTGGTTAATGTTCATTTCGTCGTCAGAAAGGTAGAGGCATAAGTTACCGAAACTTCCCAAATGCACTTTGCTCCTTTTATGATGTTTTGCTCATCAATTAACGGAGCTGTGAAGACCTCGTCCCCGACCTGAAGAGAATAACAACTGATACTTACAATCTCCATTGAAATCGGAGGTTTCTGTTACATCCCGCTGGAGTTCATTGTGAACGTTATGCAGGTCTCCTATTAGGATTTTCCTTTTAAAAGTTCTATTGAATAGCGAAGTAGAGAATTTCTTCAGCTAGCTACGTTAGAGAAATTTTTGCTCCCATATAATAAGCTATGATATAAACCTCTTAATCGAAAGCAGGAATCGATCATTTCCCTTTGTGTGGCGTAAAATGGCGTCTTGCCTTAAACATGTTTACTTTCAGAATACAGAAATTGAAAAATGACAAGGAAACGTTGGCTCAGAAGTACGAACAGGAGGAAGAGTTTCTTACGAATGATTTGATGAGAAAAATCAAGCAGGTTTGTGATTTCAATCAAAGAGTTTGAGCCACATAATAGAAAATCTTTTTCAATTTGATCTTTTTCCTCATGAAAGGGCATAGCACGCCATGTAAACACTTTTTCTAGTTCTTGAAGCTATTTTTCTTTGCTAAAAATCTTTCGAGAAAAGCAAGGAACATTCAGAGGTTGAAAAGCTTGTGCCCTTTCTCAGGTACATGAACTCTTAGGCTTTTTACCTATCTTCCTTCTAAGTAGTACAGCTCCGGAATGTAATTCTGAAAAATTTGATCAATTACGTTTTTGAGGAATTTTACTTGTTTCTGAAGATGAAACATCTTCATAAAAGGATGCTTTGGCTTGAATACTTGATATAGTTTGTTGCATTGCAATGACCAAGAAACGTGGATGTAGTAGCCCCTTGGATGATATGAAGGAAATGGGGCAAATGATCAACCTTTCTGTTTTTTAGTTTCCATCCTTTTTGATCATGTGTTCCTGCAAAATGCTACTGGTAATCTTGTTTCGAACGTATCATTCAGTGGATTCCGTTTCAAAGATTTCATAGTAATCATACAGAATCGTCCACGATCAGGGGCTGCATTCAAGTCTGTATCCTCAACGTTGTCCCTGATTCTACCGATTTTCGGTGCCGTACAGGTTTGGTATCTGTCGTAGCGATTCAAAAATAGGCTTAGTGATTATCTGGATTAGCTGAACCCGTACCTAGTTATGCAGCTGCGAGATTTTTCGCTACTTCACAATTAGGCATCGGCATCAATCGTTCAATAAGAAATTCTAAGGCCAGGATACGTGCTAACTTGAGTTAATTATTGTTTTGCAAAAAAGCTAATCGATTGATCCTTGTTCCTGACACAAATGGAGGGCCGTAGCTGCTGCTTACTCCACAAGGTGTGAAGGGGCTAGAATACGTGTGACTTGAGCGCGCAAACGCGCAGCGGCCAGCCAGGCTGCGTTCGACCTGTTGTTGATTTTATACCTTCGACAATTGCTAATCTTCCGTTACACATGTGGAAGTAACTCTCAACTGTGAGAGTTCAGTCCCAGTAGTTTTCTTCTTTCCCATTTTACCACTCGCTACCACTCGTTATTACCACTCGCTATTTAACTACGATGTTGCGACAAGTCTCGAAACAGCAAAACTATGCAGTGGGCTCTAAGATTAACTACATAGCCTAAGTGTAGCCAATTCACTCGAAAACTAATGGTGTTGTTCAAATCGTTGTTGTTCCCATCACCTCACTCTCACAAAATTATTGCATCCGACAGGTGGTATATGTGATTTAACACCTTAGAGCATGTGTTCAAGCTCACATGGCTGTACAACTGTTTTCACATTGCCTTAGTTTTGTCGTTTAGAACAATTTTATGGGCTCAAAATATGTGTCTGACTTCTTTTTTTTTCTCCCTCCCGCCAGAAACTATACATAGCCCCCAAAGTTGCGTGCATACTAATTCTGAGAATCGCTCGAGTTAAAACGTTAAGTGTTTTCTTCATATTACAGTTGCAATCTGAACGTGATGTGCTGGAGGGAAACGTAAAAAGTGAACAAGCCAGTGTGATTGACAGCCTACTGACAACAATTCGTCGCATGGAAAGCGAAATGGCCGCAGGGCGAAAGGTTAGCAGCTTTTCGGGTTTTTTGTTTGGATCGGAGCTTTTTTTGTTGTTTTTTGGGCCCTTGTTTATTTTGCTATAAGTTCATCTCGTTCGCTTCAACATTTCGTTTCACTTTGTAATCTTTTCTAGAATATGGATCGTATGCGTAAAGAGAAAATTGATCAGGAAAATGCTCTTGAACACGAACAAGAGCTTCTGTTTAATACTCTGGGAAAACAAATGGATCAGCTGAATCAGGAAAAAAGGTCTGAGTCCTTCTCTATTGTCGGATATACCATAATTTCTTGTAGTCAGTATGAGATTTTTCTAATTGCCATGAATATTTAAGGAAGATGCAGGCGAGTCTCCAGAAGGCGTACCTGAACGGTTTTATTGAACCAGATGATGAGGTTGTTGGTTCTTTGGTCAACCAGAGGTGCGTTTTTTTTTTACGTTTCTTCATTACAAGCTTTACTGCTACTTGTTACGGATCGTCTTTGTTATAATGGTTATCCGATTTTCAACTTTCCGCTTTACAGCAGGATCCGCTTCCTGTTTTTTTTTTGAAGAGTTCTTTCTGTCTGCGCGGTAGGAGACTAGTACTCACTGCTACTTGCTTTCCATCTCAGGATTTTCCTGTTTTATTAGCTTACTCGACCAACATTCACTCAGCAGAAGCGAATGGCATAATATCATTTATGAAAGTAGTGAGTTTAGTTGCGCTAAGTAGGAGGACAATGCCATGGTTTTTTGGGAGGGGGCATTAACGATCATGTTTTGAACGCTGTGAGTGCTAGATAACTTTTTTCTTGTTCATCAAGTACTCTGTGATTTACAGTTTAAGGTGCAAAGTAATTCATCGCCAAGAAACCTGAATAGCGTACTTGGGTCGACTTGTGTTCTTTGAGCAAGGCGTAGGCAGTATGTGTTGCTTACTAGTTACGAGTGCATTTGTGGAATTGTAGACTCTCTTACGCGGAAATCATTTAACCGCTCAGAAAAAGCTGACAGCTACACAATAACGTTTCTGATTGCCAACTTTTGAATTTCACTTTAGTGGTCTCCTCGATGAAGTCGAGATTACTGCTTAGAGTTTATTCAATTCGTTATTCCTCAGTTTCATGT
>UZAF01016108.1:168402-203464 GCA_900617895.1 Haemonchus placei | reverse complement strand
CTTTTTGTTTTAGTGAGAATAATGATCGTGGACCGATGGATTGTGGTAATCGCAGCGGCTCTGAAGTGGCAAGGTTACGATCGCATCTCAGACGTGTAGAACACCAACTGGCCGAAATGCGTGAAAGGGACTCGAACAGTGAGTTCAGCAAATAAGCTGTTTTCGTTTCGTCTTGATTCTGATTTTCATTTTTTTAACAGTTACAATGTTTTCTAGTTTCTCGTTATCGATTTTTACCATCCGCTGTTCAATGTGTGATGCCATTTAAACCATTGAATTTTCAGAAGCGGCTCAAATTCGTCAGCTAGAAGATGTTATCAGCACATTGCGCAAAGAGAAAAACGAAATGTCGCGGTATGTTTCTGTACATCACGTCATTTAAAATTACAATATCTTGTATTTGTTTTCCGCTCAACATCAGCAAAAAATAATGAAGAATGATTATTATGGGAGGAAAACCATCTAGTCCGCGGAATTGATGTGTACCATATATGAAGTCTATCATCAGTTTTTCTAATCTAACGGCAAAACAGGAAATGCTGTAGGGTGGAGGGAACTTTTTGTCATAATTGCCTGCGCTTCAAATGAGTGAAGGTCCCGTCACTCTTGGTTGACTATCCGAAAAAAATACAGTCAAAGACGAAAAACCATTAGTTTTTGCACGAAGTTAAAAAAATCACAAGCTGATCATCGCTTTCACGAACTGTCTAGGGTAAGGCTGTGGAACACGAGTTTACCGTGCAACCCTTTTTTAAACGTCTTTTCCTGTGTGCGACCACTTCAAATACAATGCCGTTTCGTTGTGCAAAACGGGAAGGTGAACTTACTGTAATTAATGGTTCATCTGCTTTCAACGCAGATCAGTAGGTCAGTTAAATCGATATCTAGGCGAGACTTCGCCCTCTCCCTACCTTTTTACATAAAAATCTTTCTACATTTGTGGGTCCTCGCGTTTTTTAATCATTTGTGTCTCAAGTCTCAAACATTGAGTTCTTACCTTGGACACTATAATATGGTTTGATTTTTTCGTCTTTTTAAGTGTAACTATTTCCAAAAGATATATTTGCAGAAATATCGAAGTGGCTGTATCGAGATTTTCAACGAAAATGGATTCCATGACATCGCTTATTCGACCGGACTTGATGGGTCCACCGTGCGTACCTCAACATACATCTCGTCACGCTGATGGCAATGGTTGGTGTGTCCTTAATGATTTCAGAAGTTCCTCAGTTACTCCATAATCTTCATTCAGTATTCAGCTATATTGCTCATGTGGGATTTTTTTCTTGCTTCAAAGGAATTGTAGCCCCCTTCCCAGCTCCCTTCCCTCAGGCAATCCCCCCTCCTCATTTCTGAAATCTACTCCTTGATTCTGTTGATGAAAGCTAGTTTTCAGTGTCCGATATGGATGATAGCAGTTCACGTGGATCACTATCGCAGTCTGATTTCAGCATGAATTAGTAAGTGTTACAGTTATGTTTGGTTTCTACAAGTTATTACTATTTCTACCTGATATGAGCATTGGTGGAGAATGAGTACTTGTAACAATTTTGATAGTCAAAAGTGCTCCTTTTTTGGAGCTCTACACACTGGTGCCGATCAATCTGGTTAAGGAAAATTGTTCTTTTTTCAGGGTTCATGCATTGCATGCTATGGAGCAGCTTTATCCGAGTACCACGCGGACTATTATAGCTTTTTGAATTATGCATTATCATACTTTTTTTACTATTAATCACTTGAGTAAGACATTCCCCTCAGTTCAGCAGTAAGCGCTTTTAGTTGTTTCTTCATAATCCTGTCTCTGTCTCTTGTTTAAAATTGATCTGCTCAGATGCTGTTTTGCCTACGACTACTATTGGTTTTCATTTGGGTTTTACGGTCGTGAATACGCGTTAATTGTGGGTTGTTGATCAGACGTTATCGACTTGTTGTCGTGTTTACTGTTACATTGATTACCGAGCAAAATAAGGTCATCATCATGTGTGTCAAAGACTTAGCCAAGAAGAACGGTCTAGACATGTTAGAACACCGTCATACTGGTTGTCTGCACACCAGCTCGTCAATAGGTAGGATATACGGATATCTGCTCGAAAAGAAATTACAAACAATTTCCCTACGCTGCCCACATTCTGCTGGAATATTATTTTTGTGTCATGTGCTTATATTTCTGCTAGGTTTTTATTATGATGGTAGCGTACAAGTAAGTAATTGTAGTCGTTTTTTCACGGTGTTTCTTCTATCCAGTCAGCTCTCTTACCGTATTCGGCTTTTACACCGTCAACTACACGTATTTGTATCTTTTTTTTCATTGTCAAACTGATTATTTTGCTTTTGATTAATCGTTTTAGAAGAATATTTTCTGTGCTTGGATATTTTTGCCACCATACTCACTACAAATTTCATTTTACTCGAACAGTTTGCATATGAGATTGCGTAGAGTCTTAAGATCGATTATCTCCATTTACGATCGTTTGTGATTCTGACAGCGGGCTGTATTGAGTTGCAGATTACGGTTTTATTATTACTCCAGTGCGTGTGTACGTCTGTATCTGATTATGACATTTATCATCATTACTTAAAAGTTCGATATCGACGATTTTGGTAATGAAGAATTGTTCCTGATATGTTCTTGATATGCAAGAGCACACGGAGGCGACTCAACCGACGAGCACGTAAATTACTGAGCCCTTTTATAAAGTTGACGAAGTTTTGAATGCAGAACAAGTGAAGTTGAAGCAGTAGAAAGCCTGGTAAAGGTGTTTAACTGGTACATTGTTGTAATGGGCCTTCCAGGGCTGAGTTGGGCGGTAACTAACTGTTAGGACACTACGATCAATACTCATCTCTAAGGCTAGACGATCAAATGAGCACGCCTTAAGGCAGGTTTTGGAGCAGCCGTGTCAGCAGTGGCCGGAGAGAACTGAACAGTCACACGTAAACAACGGAAATGGAGTCGGGCGCTGTAGGCGAGAAGCTCTTGACTTGGCTGCACACTCGAGCGTAAGCTCCTGTTGGGGGAATCCGTAGCAGGGTGGTCCTTAACCATTTGGGCGGAGGAAATCATATTTATAAGAGAGGGAAGGATTTGCATAAAAAAATGATTAGAAAGAGTGAAGAGGACTGTTTTAAAATGATCTGATACAGCTAGGGGACTTGCTTTTCCGAGTTTTTTTTTCATTTCTGGATACCCCTCGTCTCTCCTCCCAGACACGCGAAGGTTCCAAGGTTCCAAACCCTCGGATACTGTACAGACACGGCGAACGTCCCCTTGAAGGCGAATCTTGACGGGGGTATAATGTTCCTGTGCATTTTCGAGTTTGTGATGAAGTACTCTTTTAATTATCGAGGACAAAATCTTAATTTCTTGACCTGGTGCACATAGTCAACCAGATAACTTGGAATTTAATGTCCCACTGAATTATTGTCTTCTCGTGTTTTTTCGTGAAAGTGATCTAATTAGATCTACTTTCATTATCGATAAAAATGGAGATAAGAATCTTGCCCCCCATTAAGATTGTCACAAAGAGTGGTAATAGAGAACAAGTTTCGGCCAAGTAAAAGAGCCAAGTAGGATTAGTTATGGCCTTGGTCACGGTACTGGAGTATCGATGAAAAAGTTTATTCGTTGTAATCAATCCATTTCGTGCTCCGTTCCTTGAAAAGCAGAAAAAAAANNAAAAAAATCGCTTTCAAAACGTTTTTATGGTCTACTCTATGGTTTTGCACTCCACAGAGAAGCCACTGGTTCATCACCTCTTGATTCTTAGTCTCCTTACGTCTACGGTAGGGGTAGGGGCTAAAACGAGGTACAAGTTATCCAGTCAACTAGTTATCAGCGATGTATGTCAATCCAGTAGGGGTAAAACATCAGATACAGATTGTAGTCACAATAGTTCTTACCTATGCAGGCGGGAAAGTAATGTAGGGTTCCATGTTCCCATTAAGAAACACCTGGTTTTAGTATTAGTAAATACTAGGTAGGCAGATGAGTTTATACTGTAAACATGTAGAGAGCGTGACCATCTGCCCCATGATCGTTGGTCTGCAGAAATTTATTTTTGACAACTCCTGTAAGACTGAATTATAGGCAGAAATCAGGACTCCGCCCGGGCTCGAACTCGATCTGCTGTATGCCGGGTACTGCGCTCTTGTCCACCGGACTACCGAAACTCTATAGACAGGTCCGCAGCTGCTTAGTCAAATAATTAATACAGCTGGTTAGCATTCACCAAAAAGAACTCGAAAAGCATACAGCTTCCAATACCAGTACTCTGTCATCCCTCTGAGGTCCCTGTACCATCACCGACTGATGAAATCCATAAAGTGATCGTGTGGCCAACCGGCTCTTCTGGAGCATCCTTCCATCTGTTCTTCGTTTCTGGTGAATGAGTTGATCCCCTTCGGCGAAAGGGCCTTTTTCATGAGTTCAGGTTAGAAATCATTTGTCCCGCCAGAATTCTGTTGACAGTTTACAAACCAGTTTGCCGGAATGTGTTCAGCATTCAACAAGTTCAGAAGATCTTTCCTGATTTGAGCGATTGCTATCTTTTGACCCTACAATCAATTTAAAATGGGCTGCAAACTCTTCCATTCTGATACTTTGAGATAAGTCATTGTCGTTGTTGAGTTGCCTTCCTTCTGCTTTGAGGTTGTTTTGATGGACTTCTCCAGGCTATACTCCGACTTTTGTGCTGTCGTTGAAGCATTCGTTCTCACCTACTAAATTGGTCCCAGTTTTCTTAGCTAGCAGTACTTACAGCAGCCAGGAAGCTTTGTAATTGTTAGGAAACATTTTACACTATGAATTTTTTAAACAATATGCAGTTATAAGTCAGCTCGAAATAGAGTTCTCCTCTCAATTACTGCTAAGAAATGCAGTTATTCGTGCCATCGCCAGCATTTTCGAGGTCCTTCACTTACAGAAAGATATGGGGTAATTCTATGTCGTTAATCAATCCGATTTTTGGATACGCCGTGTATGCGAGTTCCATTCTGAATCAGTGGCGTTTCAAATGGATAAGTAGCTTATGCAATGAATTGCATCCGATGTTCGAGTCAGTGTTTTTATCCTTCCACAGAGATCTGGTACCAATCACTGGCCCTGGAAGGTTGGAGCACTTGATGTCTTTGACGGGCATCGATCGGAGGAAGATTCGATTTTCGGACCACGCGCGTGTAATGGTCCAATAGTGCCCTGCGACATTATCCATTGCCAATGCACCCTCCCTTTTATTAAAATACTAAAATACCAAAATAAAATACCAAAAAAATTAATGATTGGCGCTGAGCACATTCCAAGACAACACAGTTTCAGTACTCAGAATTACGTTGACTGTTTCTTGGCGTGTTTGGCATATTCGGTCTGCTGTAGGTGGCCGATTTTGAGGCAGAACTTTCACCCCTCAGGAAAAAGAATTGGCCGCAGTCCAAGAGTTTGTCGGGACAAATGCGAGACGGTCATTTAGGGAACCCGAAGTATCGTGAAAGTCGCTTTACTGTTGCATTGAATGCATAAAACTCTATGATCCGTCACGAAGTGCTTGTTCTCAGCCAAAAGTCTTAAAAATTTTTATGCTGCACGTTTTTATCACAGCAAACAACCCGACTATGACTGTGGAAGTTGTATGTAAGTCTCGTTAGGCGAACAAATTCCATTACGTAGAAAGGTAAGAAAGGTCGTGAAGAAAGCATAAGATGACGTCACATTGTTAAGCAATCTACTGGAACAAAATATTTTTTCAGGAACAAAATTGCATCATCGTTTCGAAATGATGGCATTCTTTCGTTCGCACAAGAAAGGTGACGTCAACGTCTACCAAGTCAGTTATCGTCCTGTACAAAAAATTCCATGACTTTTTCTTAGGCTATTTTTTAGGGCAAGCAAATGCCTTATGAAAAAAAGGTAGCAAATGAGCTTGTGATATGGAGCTTGGGTTTCTGTAAGGAACAACGTTCCGCAGTCAAGGGGACCCTCATAAAACGGCTGAAAAGCTAAGTATCATCCCCGGCTCTAATTTTCATCCGACATGGAAACTCCTCCTGAATTTCTAGGGACGCAGTATAGCGGACTATCCAGTTCCTGTCCCATAGCATACGGATCTTTTACAATCTCGAAAACTCGTTCATTTCGTGTCATTAGGCAATATAATCTATCTATACCGATTTGAAAAAAACTGTCAGCAACAAACTTGCAAGCTCACAACTGGAATTTTTACGATCAAATTGCACGAATCTTCTAGAGATATTGTATTCTATTAAAGTGAAAATGGAAGGCAAAGTCTTTGCTTAAATCAGCCCAGTTTGTGTAAGTTTTGCGATGCGCCACGAATGTGACGAAAACTCTGAACCGTAGAAACTCCTTGGATGCCTACATATCTGTCTTGGACCTAGAACTTAAAAGCTCAGCAAGCCGTATCGTACGATCCGAAGGGCAAAGCATGAAGTCTTGTCTTTGTAGGCTGACCGTTCCCCTCTTAGGGATGCGCCATCGCATTCGACTTATATTCGGAATCGAAGTGGCGCGTTGAATGCGTATGTGGGCTCTACAATGACTTGAGTTGGGAAGCCGTACAAAAAGTCAGTGCTTTTATCTTCAAACATGAATCTGGCTCCAGTAAACTAAAATCTGGCTCCATGAGGGATGAAAGGTGTTATTCGCCTGACTAGATGTCGATCCAAGATTCGATCTTGAGACGTGCGTGTGTGATAGTGGCCCCCTTGCCACACATCACATCCTTTTCTTGAGATACTGTGAAAGACCTGAATTCAGTAACTGAAACAGTACGAACCCTGGGGTTTCACTTTGACATGACTAATGAGGTTAAGGAGAGGGAATGGAACGAGGTTTTCCTAAAAGTGATCTTAAAGATAGGGCTTGATATGTAGGAAGATGTTATGTCGAGTGGCATCTCGAAAGGAGTCATCACACCTTGTTTGTTCCACTTCCACAACTTTCTAATGACTTATTAGAGTGTTACGAGGAATAGCTGCTTGTTTTAGTTTCAAGACCATTGACAAACTTCGCAAGTGGCCCTTGAAGAAACTTGTTTCAAAATCGTACGACCGTTTCCTTCTTTCAAATGTTTATTCCGATTTGAAGGGAGTGAAAACAAGTTTTCAATAGCATCGCTCCTTTACTCTTCGATTCAGTATCCTAACTTTGTAGGCCTACTCGCCTTACAGATATGGTCTTTGTACATTACTATATCAGTTTGTATTTATACGCCTGGTAAGATTTTTCCCGATACTGACTAGTATTCTCAGGTTACATCTGGTTATTCCGTAAAGTCCAAACCAAATCGTCAATTCAGGGATAAATCCAAAAGATGAGCTGGAATCTCTGTAAAAGCATAATTTTCGCATTTGGGAGTATGGTGCAGTAGAAACGAAGTTGTCGCGTCGCGGCGAGAGAGCGCCGCACGCTAGGAATGTAGCAAAATGCAACAGCAAGTAAAAAATTCAGGATTAAAAGAACTAACAGTAGAATCAATGCTGTAAGTAATAATCGCATAGCGAGCTGTATGAAGCTGTAGAGCTGTATGAAGAGCGCTAAAACTGTCATTATGAGGCAAATGGTCCGCGACAGCCGCGTGCGGTGGATCAATTACACAAAACCGTTCCTACTGCCCGTCTCCCCACATTTGGAAATGTTTCTTTATGCAAATGCTCCTTGTAGTTCCGAGAATCGATTATTACTGTGAGCGATTTATTATATATCGTTTTGTATAATCTGGCAACAAAATTAATCATTTCCATCAAAACTAGGGTGATTTGTCGTTTGGAGATATTCATTGTTGTGTCGTGTCAAGTTCTCACACCATTGAAGTACTCGTTCTCGTCAACCGAGAGCAAAAAGTTAGCTTGGAAGAATCTCTAAGTTTAAGGGACATTTGTAAGGAGGGTGGTGATTACATGGCTCACCCTTAGCACAATCGAGTTTACGCCTATTCGGATGTAGAAACCCCTTCTTCAAGAGCGACACACTGGCACCAAACTTGTTAAAATGGTAAAACTACAAGCACTGGGCTGGGCTACTACCAATGGATGAGACCATGAGTGAGTCCATGATCCCAAAAATTCCATATTCGGCGTATTCCACAGTATTGTTTTACAGTCATGTAATTTACTCGAGAAATAGAACAAGTTTTACTGTAATTTTCAATCAAAATAGGCTCCTGTACTTTAATGAAGCAGTTCGGGAATAGTAAGAGTAGTAACTTGTTCTGACTTGACGTTGATGTTACATACTGTTACTTCGCCGCAATACGCGATGCGAAAGTCTCACAAGGTTGACGATTTGTAGGCAAAATTTGAGCCTGGGGCAGGCCTCGAAATCGTGGTTTTGCTTTACTGGTACCGTAGCCAACTCAGTAGCTCATCCCTTACAAGTCATAAGCCATTAAGAAGGTGAGGGCAAATGGGGTCTCGGAAGGGAAAGGGTTGAAGAGCACGTCGCTAGGAAAGCACAAGTACGGGTTCAAGTCCCGTTCGAGACCGATGTACTGCCCACGAATCGCCAAACTTGTGAGACAGTACAAATAGTTTTCGGTTAAATAAGGGGGAGTAAGTTGCTTAGTAGTGAGTAGCTTCACATACCAAAATATAATCAAATCCGCGCATGATCACTACTTTGTAGATTATAAGCTGCCTCTATTAAGTCTTCCGTGGGAACTATCTAAAGTTTTGTATTTAACAAGAAATTTGACATTAAATGCTCCGCGTTCATTGTTTAATGTTTTATTTATAGCATGCTGTTTCAGAAAAATAATAGTTGACGTATTAGCAGTGATACTTTTTGAAGTGTCCTGTTAAGAGAGTTAATTGTTGATCACACATTTAATTTGCTTTATAAAAGAATCCTGTGTTACTTCCTCATCAATCTTACTGCTTCAACTTATCGTAGTATTTCGAGCACCGGTGATATTTTTTAAAATAGAGTTAAAGCATAAGGTTTTTGCGTCAATCAATCCCCTTTAGGGATGTGCCACCGCAATCGACTTCCATTCGGAATCGTAGTGGCGTATTGAATGCGTATGTGGCCTATAAAATGGCTTGCGGTGGCCAGTCGATGTACAAGTCAGTGCTTCTATCCTCCCAGATGAGTCTGGTACCAATTCACCGACCCCGGAGTGATGAAAGGCTTGGTTGGCCCAGGCGGCTATCGATCCGGGATTCGAACCCCTGACCGTGTGTGTGATATAATTTTTTGAAATATTTTTTGATTTTCTCTTAAAACTAGTCGGTTGCTAGTCGGATGCTTGTTGATGACCTAAGACTGGCAAGTTTCATAGGAGTTTCTGGCTGGTTTACTATGATGAAACAGTGACACCGAGATGTCGTTCCTTAGAAACTGGCTTCGCTATTCACTGGTTGTGATAACCAGTAGAGCGCTCAGTATCAGAAGTCGACTAACACAAGCTATACCCGAACGCGTTAACCCACATTTTCGCTTGTCTCTCGCATAAGTTGCGACTGCCGGCCGAATGGTTCTACTCTCTTTCAACGGAACGGTTCAGCTCTCACTCACTGTGTTTTCGCTTTTTCGCCGAAATTACCTTTGAAGGTAAGTTTGGGGTGAAGGCAGAGTATCACCGATCCCGCTGGGCCATCAGTCTTCTGAGTCATTTACGCAGCTACTATTGCGTAACGTATCGAAATCGTTGCCCCCTTATGCGTCATTCGTCTCGCTGTGACCCTTCGTACTGGTAATACTGGCTGGCATCATTGGCGCAATGCCATTCTGCCCCGACTCCACCCGAGTCCTCGTTTTGTCTTAGTTACGTGAACGATCGGATCAAGGGTGAGTAATGGGTGGGGCTCAGTGGGTGGGTGGGGTTGTACTCGATACAAAAGTGGGTTAGCGAAGCGATTCAATGTAAGTCAAGGCTGAAACGCCCACGTTTGCCAGAGTGCGGAGTGGTGACCGTGACGGTTGGTTGGTGTCTGTTTCACCACTCCTTTCCTCGTTCATTTTGGAAAACTCACATCTCTACCCCGCTTTTTCGCCGGGACACAACTACTCTACTCCTTAGAATTCGTCATGACAACCTAGAGACGAATCGCATGACTCCATCATTACTGTTTAAAAACCGGTTTATGACGTTCGATGCTACATATGTTGACCGCTTGAGCAGTTCGATGACGGCGAAAACAACTTCCCCTTCCGTTCCCCCCGATGATGATGAAACTTGCACCACCGTTTTCACAGCAGCTTCTTTTTCATTGCGGTCGGCCACGGTTACTTTCTTCAAGTGCACTTCAAGCTTCGCTTAGTTCTACCTTGTCGACATGTCGTCGAAACATTCCAACTGGCTGATTTTCGCCATCGTTTTCTCATCACTACGCTCTATCACCAAAGTTAGACCTTACGGCCGATTCTTTCCTCCGAAATAAGAACCAAGGACGAATCGATTGTAACAACGACTTCACCAAACAATCGTTTCATTCTGATTCAAGTTGCCTTTCGTTTTGTTCTTCAGGTTGGCCCCGAGCTCTATGCATCTTGTCCTGAATGGTATAGTTGATGTAGTTCAGAGAGCACGTAGTTTTTCTTACTACTCCCTTCCAAGGGATAAGTGCTGGCATTTGACCAAATTGCGGTACCTCTGGGTTACGTTTATGATGTAGGGGGGCGAACACCATGTCCTGCTCACGATATGCCACGTGGCGGTAGTTTGGCCAAGCCCACTCGGTGTAATAATCTGAAAAATGGAATTTGACTTATTTTTTAATGTAAGGTTGGCTGTACACGATTGTTGAGAAGCTGTTTTTTGAAACAGTAAGAGGTCACTTCTTAAAGGCTGTACTTTCAAAGAGGTAGAAGTAGACTTAACAAGTTCTTGGCCCCCCAGCATCAGCTATAACCACTGTCAGGCGTCAGAATGGGCAGTTTTGTGAGTAGTAAATTGTAGACCGAACGTTCCCTTGACATCTCCAGCTCGACTTGTACTTAACACGTCTATGGGTGCTCATAGGTCTTACCGAAGGGATGGTGGTTCCTCTTTACCAGCGAGAAGGGGATTTGAAATTTAAAAAAAAAAAACTCTCGATAATTGGCCTAGGTTCCACAACAAGCATGGCCAATCATGTCTCGGAGAAAATCGACCCATACAACCAGTCAATTGCTTTGTTTTTTTGTATATTTTTTCATCTTTTTTTTTCATCCGTCCAGTCGTTTTAAGAAAAACAGTTTCAGTCTCCATTCCCAACTCCTCTCATGGCCCTTTTTCTCTCCTCCTTCTCTGGAAAAAATGCCCAGGCATCTTCCTATCAACGGATCCCGCTTATGAACTGTGCCTCTGAGGAAATGAATGGCAGCAAACTTACTTCAGTGACATCAAAACCAAGAGAGGCCCATGAGTCATGGAAATTGTTCTGCGAAGTTTCACCACTACCCTCCAGTGCCATATACAAATCCTTGCAAGTTGCTTTTGTTCCAAAGGTTGACCGCTGTCAGGGGAAATGATTTTGAGCATACTACTGCATCATATTTCCTCCCAGATGAGGCAAGAAAAGCCTTTTCATCGCTCCTTCGTCCCTATTCTCCAATGGAGACACCTATATTCACGAATGAAATGCAAATCCAGGGCCTCATCCTAAGCCATTCCCGTCGAGCTTTCCTAGATACAGCATGGATCACATAGCGCCTGACCCCATCGCAATCAAATGGCGAAAACCCATTTCTTTCTTTCCAAGAGGGAGCTATTTATGTCATCTGTTTCGAAACGAGCGCCGGTGTCACCTAGAAACAAGAATGAGTCATCGCTCCAACACAAGGGGTTTCTGGAAAGACACGCATCAAGGGGTTTTCCCGAATTTATCATTTTTTTTTGCTGGATTGTTCCAAATTTCCGGTCCAGTTCAGCACGCTCTCATGATAATCATTCAAATCTTAGAAAATTGCAAAGTCGAAAAATTTTGGGGAGAAACATATCCAACAATATTGATTAAGAGCGCACAGATCTCAAGAAAAATGAATAGCTGCCCTGCAGAATTCATTTTGCGTCTACAATAATCAATAGATCCTATATTCTAATCAATTGATACCACATTAGTATTATCATTAATATCATTACTTATATTATTATTACAAACAATATTGTTAAACTTTTTCTCTTGAAATTTATATTAGCTTTCGACACTGGTTTTTTCTTCGGACTTTAAATACCAACTGTGAACATACTGTCTGCTTCAATACAATTAGGATGTACATCGTTCTGACGAAAGGCGGAGCATTAGTTCCTTCCGGCATGCATCAGGGCGGGGCAACTATCTAAGACATGGAGCGTGACGAGACAGCTAACTAAGAACCGCCGTAGGCAGATCGATACTAGCCCAACGCACCCACTTGGAAGTTTTCAAATCTTTATAGAGAAAGCCTTTGGCAGAACATGTGTCATTTTGCGGAATCACGCAATTCCTCCATTCTATTAGTCGTTGGTTTGATAGAAATGTTGCTAGCGATTTTCCTCTTCTGGTGCAGTATTGGGTGGCTACGCGGAACACTCAGTTGAAGGTCAGGGTGTTCTCGTTTTCTCGCCTTACCACTCACCGCGGCAATTGGGTGCGTGAGTAACCAGTTGGATTGCCCATCAAATGCTGTCCAGACTAGCCTTTACGGGTTCTCGCAGACTCTGGTGTTAATGCTGAGTATATATCGAACTGCAAATTTCAATTTCAAGAAGGCCTGCCCAGAGAAGGGGCTGAGTTTACGAACGCAAATTGAACCCCAACTTGTGTTTTTCTGATATAGTGTTCTTATCCATTGCACTATCCTGTTTAATCGAACATAGTAAGCATGTTTATTACGTGAATTATTCATTTCTACCGATAACGTAACCGTACGCGGAAGTGGTGCAGTGGCAAGTGGCGCACTATCTCATACGCATGGCCACGAGTTTGAATCCCGGATCGATATCTGACGAGGCCAACCAGGCTCTCCTCCTTCCGGGATCGGCTAATTGGTACCAGACTCGACTGGGAGAATAAAAGCACTGAATTGTCTTGCCTTTACTTTATCCTCTATCCTTTGAACGTAACCCCTGAGCTCCTGAATGTTATAGGGACCGAAACGGTGCGTTGTTTCATGCCGAGGACTTTGGGTTTATTACTCCGTAATCTTCTACCGTGTTCTAGTATTCTGTGGTACATTGCAGTGTTATTCGTATTTAGTAACTTTATGGTCAACTTGACGTCCGAACCTTACGTCCACTTGGGTATAAATTTATCTGAAATCATAGGAAAGAAGGAGTCAGAATGGGAGATTCATTGTTAAATTGTAGAGGCCCTCCAATTAGAGATGCTCTACATGCCTTAGCTAGCTCCTAATGGCTAGTTGCCACTGATGCACCGAGAAGCCCATCACTCTAACCTCAATACGAATCGCGCCATGAACAACTGCCACCCCAACTCTCTGCTGGCACAACTTAACGAATTGACTACTACAGCTTAGATATTTAAGAGCTTACTGAGATATGTAGAGGGAAATTTACATAGTAGATCTTCCATACTACGGACTTGTTTCCCGAGGCTAAGGGTCAGCCATTGTTTCAGTGTTCTAAATAGGTCGTCCAGGGTAAAATACTGAAAGATCGTGAGATTCAAGAGTAAGGGAGGCAGTTTTTCAAGAGGAAACCGACCGTCAATGGAACACTGTCGGACTAAAATAGGAATTATCACAATTTTTTTCCAAGATTACACTATCCAATCTTCATTTTTCTGGCGAAATCAGGCCGTTACGCTTCCATAGGGCCTCGGCGCTTGTATACGGAGTCCACGATGTTCCGGTCAGAGGTATTGTCGCCCAGACTAGTTGGTGAACATTGATAGCAATATAAGTGAAAGATGGTATAGCCTGAGTGGGATCCGGAAGCGTTGACGGATGACTCGGAATAGCAGGGATGAGTGCCTATTGCGGCACTTCTACCCCTCCTTCTGAGTACTTCGTTTTTCAATTTGTGAAAAGGCAGTTACACCAACAGTCAGTAAACAGGTATAAAGCACTCGAAAACGGTTATAGAGTTTTAAATTTGTTCATTTTTGCATATTGTAGTAAAATATCCATAAAATTCAATTAATTTGTTTTGATCAGAACCTTTTTGAAGCCATGACGTCGCTTTACACATAAATTCGCAGATGTGACCGAGGGACTGATTTGGATTTATAAACTAGTTTTGCTGATCATGACTTGCATCCGTCCCCTTGGTCCCTAAGGAAATACCTGTATCAAAAAGGAAATCCCTAGTTCTTCTTGTTAGGCTTAGGGATAGGAGGTTTGATGTTTTTGGGAGTGAGCCCATGATGGTAACAGCTGATACTTAATGCGCCTGTAAAAGGTCCAGGTGGTAGCGGTAGGATCTGATCGAGCAGTAGAGAGTGAGTAGTACACGCAGTGATCCTGGCATCAAGTTAACCCGCTAAAAGTAGAAGAAGTAGGAGCATCGAACACTTATTAGCCAGTAAGATCAGTTATTATCATTCATTATCAGTAACAATAAACAACATAAAGCGGTTGGTAATTTCTATTTCAAGTGACGCTCTGAATTGAATTTGCAAAGTATCGATGACCGATTTTTGTACTCTGAAAGAATGTGATCTAAATTAGCGTCAAGGTCGCCATGTCGCCGATGATTTCGTGCCCAGTCCATGCCGTCGCACGTCGGACAGCGTTCGCGTGCGATGATGTTGCAATCGTTGGTGGGTTCATAGCGCGACATGCATCGATCTGGTTCACTTAGTGCCGTCTCTAAGGTGACGTCGTCGTATATGGTAGGGGCTAAGCTGGTTCACCACATCGCCTGGTAGGGCTGGTAGGGTAGGATGGNAATTTCAATTTCAAGAAGGCCTGCCCAGAGAAGGGGCTTACGAGAGTTTACGAACGCAAATTGAACCCCAACTTGTGTTTTNTGTTTGGGTGGCGATGATGGCATGGGGGACGACGACGATACGGCCGACGTGTCACATGTTTCATGCGATCGACCTAGATTGAATTCGTCGTGTGTGTTGTTACTTCGTGGGGTCGTGTGACTGCCTACCATTCTTAAAGGCGGCGACGGTGAACTGACCGACCACCGAACATCGTCCGTCCGTCCGCCATCCATCCGTCCTCTTCCTTCACACACGACGACCATAGGACCTTATCGCTTCGTCACCGATCCTATCTCCTTCCCGACATTTTCTTTTTTCTTCTACGTGTCCCTATGTGGCGCGATAAGTTTTCGTCTTCTATCTGAATGTGTTTTTCTTTTTCGAACGTTGCGAGTCACCGACGTCCATTTAACCGTTGCGAATGCAAATTAATACTATCAAAATTAATTAGATTCAAATTTCAGTAAATAGCCAAATGTCCACGAACAATTCACGAAATCGACGGCGGCTTCAGATGGTATTCGAAGAACAGGAAAAAGCTGCTAAATTAGCTTCTACGGCCACAGGCTTTATCATGTAAGCCATCTTATCATTTTTCAATGAAACTTTACTCGTTGTAACACCAGTTTACCGCCACGGGAATACTGGTATGATGTATTCTGTACAGCAACCTTGCTCTTGTCATAGTGGGTTGGTTGTTTTTGATTAGACACACCTTAACAAATCATTCTAAAAACCTCTCACGTGTTCATTGTGTAAAGACGCATTCATATCTCCCCTNGGAGAAGTTGCCTGAAGCGTTCAGTGAATAACGCCTTCATAGGTTCCGTGTGCGGTTGGCAGGTACATGAAGGGGTGGTGCCTGTGAGGTGGGCGGGACTTTAAGCCTGTGAAAGGTCTTCTGGACGGTTAAGTAAGGACTTCTGGCGTTTTTTTCTTTGGTAACCGAGAATTACCAACTCCACTGAATTAGCTGTGAACCATTCCAATAATTCTGGATATTTCCTCCCAAACTACGTTCCACCGCTTCCCCAGGATGAGATGGTTCTTGCAGCTTTTCACTTTAAGTCAAATCAGCACGCTTTTCCTTTCGCATGACATTAAAGGAACTGGATTCTGGTCACAACATCAAGCTTTTTACAAGAATGGAATAGTTGAAGTGCTCAAATCAAGTAGAACCAAACACTCCTCGTTCACCCAAAGAAACTATTTAGCGAATTAGTAAAGCTTGTCACATTCACTGTTGCGAAAGATGGTTTTTCTTCGGAAGAGACTGTTGATGTCGCGAAATGAGTGACCCAAGTATCGTTCCCGTTAGGTACGATACCCAATTAGTCCGCTGAAAAAAATCAGCGCTCTTGTCAATGGGGCTACTGCAGCTCGACCGGGTTGATTTTATCAGTGAGATGGGTGGAAGATAAACTAAAAATGCGCTCTAATGGTAATTTACTGACCTATTTGTGCTGTTAGGTTTTAATCATACGTAAGTGCCATGGTTGTAAACTAACATCATGGGACGCTTTCACTTTTCATTTGGGGCAATTGCGAATTAAAATAAGTAATTATAATAATCAAAATAAAATTAAAAAATTTCAATGTTTGGCCAGCGTTACTCGCACCACATAAGGCTTACTCAACTCAATCAGTGCTGCTTAATTCCTGGTTAATTCAAGGGCCTTACTTTAGGATCAACCTCATTTGGCTTTCGAGGGTCTTGCTTCTAAATGTAAATGTAAAGTGCATAAACAATATTATATTTTTATTTTATTTTGCTGCTTTGCACGGCTCGAATCTCGTGAAGACCTGGGATTCGCAAAATCGATGATATTCACAAGTTCTCTGAAGTTAGTCGGGTATTATTCAAGTCACGCTGCATTCAGAGAAGTCATGGTTACCTGGAACGAAATCCAAAAAAAACTCCCGATGGCTGTGGGAAAATCTTTCTTTTCAATTCAATTAATTACTCATTACGGTCATGGCAATATCACTCGTATCTTTGTCTTTTCGGTGGCTTGGTGTGGCCAGCCTTTCTCCCTTCTTTCTACTTTTTTACCATCATTTGTAAGCGACGTGTAATGTTGATTTGTCAACTTCCAAATGTGAAGCCGATTGTTTGAGTGGTTATGCTGGGTACCGGTACTTTCAGAGAAAATCTACGCTCTCCATCCATTGTGTTCCTTGGCTTGCTTAGTTTTTTGTTCGCTGTAAATGTAAAATCACCGCAATGAATCGCTAGATTGAAGGCACAGTTCGCGATAACTTCATGTACTTTTACTGTTTTACGAGCAGATGTGTTGCTACGGAATAGTTCATCGGGAGAAGAGAACAGAAAATTTACGGTTTGAAAGGTCTTTCTTGGAGTGTATTGTGTACGTGTATTAGCTGTTAGCGTATATCGGCTGATTGCATTTACAACAAACGTGCTCCATTTCGAATGATGACAGCTCCTACAACACCGTTTACACTCGTCTTTTCTTCGAGACGTTGAGCTGCAGTGGGCAAATTGTTTTTGAGTTTCACACCCTAACTTACGCCGCTTTTCGCTAATCAATACTGAACTATGAGATACTAAGTTACGAATAATGATGAAGTTATAGTATGCTTTCGAGCACAGGGATTTTTGAATATTCGAAACCTCATCCAAGTAGCATCTCAGGTGGATACTGGCAACGCATTTTAATTTTGAAAGCGCACATGAGAAGGGCAGGCGGTTTTCGATAAAGAAGCGATCACAATCCGTCATGATAAAACAAAATAACGGATAATAACGTACCGTATTGCGGCTCGGTGTAGTCGGAGCGTAAGACTGCGGGGTCTTGTCACAACCACAATATTGACCTTGCCTGGTAGGCTAGGTAATCACCGATATTTCACGTTTTTCTCCTGGGAACACCTATAATTCTCGAACTCTTTGGGAAATTAGTAGGTAATATTGTTAATAAGTTGCTGTCACCCCAACAAGACACCTTACGTGACTGATCGTATTTTGTGACTCGATAGATAGGGGAGACGGGCGTTAGGAACGAATTTGGGTAATCGATTCGCCGCACGCGGCTGTCGCGGACCACTCATTCGCCGCTATTACAGCTCCAGCGTTCTTCATACAGCTCAATCGATATGCGATCATTATTTTATGCATAATTCTACTACTAGTGCTTTTGTTGTTGTATTTCTTACCTACTGCTGCATCCTGCTACATTCCTACGCGCGCGACGCCCCTCTCACCGCGACGTGACCATTTCGATCCTAACGCACCACACCCGATACTGTATTGGCCGGTCGTTTTCAATGCGAATTTCCAATAATAAAACGGTAGTTTGGACTAAATTAACGAGATATGAAAAGTTGAATAGTCTGACTTTCGCCAGATCTGCTGTGGAGTTCGAATGAGTTAGCCCCACTTAAACCAAGTGCTTCGTTTTTTCGTAGTCATTTTGGCCTTCACTACCACTTTACCTCCACATTTCAATAGGATGACCTCTCTTTTTACAAGTTTTGATTAAAATCTGAAGATGATTGAAATTCACAAGTATCAAGTAAGTGCTCTTAGGGGTCAATATTGCTCTTCAAGTAAATACTGAGTACGTGGCCACAGGGTAATGAAATGTTCGAAAGATCAGTTCCGTCGTGTCTGTCCTTGCTCTCTTTTCCTGGTAGTTTCCAACCCCACTTGACCACGTTCAATCCAATCATATGATCCGTTTTTCTATAATTTCTGATTTCAGCTGTCATAACGAATTTGATAAAACCTCCTGTGGGTACACATAGCCTCCACTTTCGGCCATTAAATGTGTTATAAGATTTGTTGAAGAAGTAAAAAGTTTCCTCTGACGAGGGACCGGCGAAAAACGGCGAAAAACCGAACACTGCCACGTAACAGGATCTGTTTTAGTGTAAATAGGATGGATATATATGGATGGACAGCCTTCAAGTAGCTGTTCTCCTCCCCAGAGATTCCTTTTACCATCTTGGTCGTGGGAGTCGTTTACGTCCCAATATTAGCTGAGAGAATATTTCGGAATCTGGGAACCAGTGACGAATTTTCAAGGAAATAGATCCCCCATTAACTTCATCCCAACTGAATTTTTATCTTATTCTATTTTATCTGTTTTCTGAAGTTTTTATGAAAGACCTGAGGCAACATTAGGAACTCTGAAAAAATGGCCCTTTGGAATTTTTCTGAGCTCCTCAGAGGTGTTTTGCGTTTGATCTTGCCAAACTTCGAATTTTTTGAATTCTGGAACTGCACATTTTTAATTGAGAATATCAATTTAGAAGTGACTAGATGCTGAACCGACTTATTTTCAGGTCAATCTGCTTTTTCGTATTACCAGTAGTGTGGTCGAGTATGTTCCATTTGCTACCGTTGTCAGCACCAGCTTGTGCACCAGCTGGTTTCGATCCATGGAGTGAGTTTACCGACTTGTGAACGACGTCTCCATGTTGTCACGTGTATCAAACAACTCGTAATCATTCCCAGTTTTTTCTTTTGTGTTTGTGTGTGTTTGTCAGCCGGCCACTTTCCCAGTGCATTCATACGTGTGTTTCAATGCTGTGACATTGGTTTGCTTATTTTTGGTAATCATTTATCATAATCATTGATTATAATCCATGATACCATCGAGTAATTGCAATTTCCATATATCGGGTTTGCACGCGAATTCGCGCTACTATTACAATCGTGGTTGTACATAAATATATGTATTTGACGTGTTTTAATAAAACTATTTCAACGGTATTTTTCTTCACGAGGGGTTTTTCATGGATAAAGGGGAACATGCTTATCAGCTTCGGGTTTATAGATGAAGAGGACCATGCTGCTGATTCATAAATCATTCCATTTCTGGTTTGGGTGTTGGGTGTGATTAAGAGGGTGGACGCGGAGCGTGCGCAAACCAGGATTTCTAGCCATTCATCATTTGTTCACTTTTTTGGGAAGGCCATTTCCTTAATGGGCTATTTATGATGTTTTCAAGGATGCCCCAAAGGGCTCAGGGCTTAGTACTGGTAGGGAACAGACCACGGGACTTTTCCCGGGAACTAGAAAAACCTTGAAGACTCGAAAAGAATTCGACTTTCAATGTCCCATAGAGCTTCATTCATAGCCCAGAAACTACTTGGCACTACTGGTATGCATAGACTTTGTCGGAGAAAGTTGTACACAAAGTGGGCAGAAATTGCAGCGTCTACATCAGAGTGCGACATACCTTCTACCACTATTCAAAATCGTGTACTTGGTTAGAAACCTGCATTGTTTGCTTTCATAATCATTTACGAGAGTGATTGTTTGTTTTGTTCAAGTAGTGCACAACGAAACGCTGGCAAGAAACATCCTCAAAATCTTGCACAGCCTGTAAGGGACGTGATTTTGATCGCAAAGTAAGGACGTGAACATTTCTATTTCACATGACGGGTATCCATAAAATTACGTTTTGTTTGGTCACGAAACTGAACGGTTCAAGGCTCAAGGCCACTTTACAACTTTAGGACCGGAAAACCAGAGTAAAGTAAGTTTACATGCACAAACAACTCGTGCACTGAGAAGTGACGGAAATTCTGTTTGTATATGAGGCTCACAAGATTGATTTCGGTGCTTTTGGGTTAATATTTCACCAGAAGGAGAAGTGAACCAGGTTTGGGAGCAGGGACTGATCGGACGACCTCTTCCCTGGAAATCTCATTCCAGTTTATACAGCGTAGTAGGGGAATGTCAGGTTTTTCCCCTTCATGAAGGGATTCAACATAAAGTCCTTCCTTTTCACAACATCTCATCATTCATCTCTGCTGCAACCCATTTTTTACCAACTGGATGATTGCATTCTACTCAAAATATTCATGAACTGTTGTAACGGTTTTGATTAGTTGTGTATCGTTGGTGGATAGGCTCCACGAGCGGATACAGGACTTCTTCACATTCATAGCACAATAATTGTTGAAACTGTCTAATTGAAAACATGCATATCGATTGCATTAGCAAGGTACAAAACGAGAACAAGAACACATAGTTTATCGTAGGCGTACAGACGTAATAGCGAAGCAACTACAGAACAAAGAAATCCGTATCGGATCGTTTACGTCCGCTGAATTTTTTCCAGAGTAAGTCAAACTTCATTAACGGCTGTTTGAGCAAATGCCGATTCACTCCTTTCTCTATTTGCTCGTCCTTCCGTGTTCGCGGTGACAACCCGTAAAACCCTGAAAATGTAAAATTCATTATTTCACAGTACTAGAATTACTTGGATAGAGGTGGCGTAGTGGAAGGTGGCGCCCTTTGGGTGCATTCAAACTCCACCAGCGTGCATTGTTTCCGCCGAGCGGCCTAACGACCGGCGGAGTTCCTGGTGACGTGTTGACAACGCTGGATACCGTTGGATCACGATGGCCAGGAATCTCGTCGGTGGGTAGGTGGATCGGTGGAAACAATGCGCATCAGTGGAGACTGAATGCACCCTATCACAGAAGCATATCTCGAAGATCAAATCCACCAATGCCAACGGAGCGTTCCTTCCCTCGAAGCCCGGATGGTTGGGATGGACTTGTCTGGGAGGATAAAAGCACTGTGCTACATCCGCTGGCCACCGCAAGTCATTTTATAGGCCAGACGCTTTTAAAATTTACGAAGATTCTGAGACGAGGTCTACTGTGGGGCTCATCCCAATTGACTCCGCAGACTTGATCCTTTATTTTTGAATTGTACAGTAAGACATAAGATTCGTCCAGGGACTGAATGAGTCCAATTAGCTGATTGCAGTAGAAAATGCGATTTAATAAAATGAAAAATCGTTCTCTTTGATTAGTTTTCTCCGATACGTTCGCTCAATTCAGTTTTGTGGAGAACGAAGACGATACTTTCGACTTTTCAACCTTTACAATGACTCATTAGGGCTTCTTGATGTAAAAACTGGTTGTGCGTGAGCAAACTTTATGATGGTCAACGGCTGAGCCAATTCCACCTTCTACCTTCAGACTGCTCTCAGGTCAACAGGGACAGTTCGCAAACAGTAAATCACCGGTTTTTGCGTTACGGAATGATTTTATTTTTTCCTTGGACCTTTTTTAGTGATTACGAGGCCAACCGTATAACAGACTTTGATTTCTGCGACTGCCGTCTGCGTGGTTCTTCATACCATCTTCTCAGAATCACGTACAGAAGAATTTGTATAAAAAATTGTTTTGAATAACCACAACTGGCAAAACTGGTTACCGCAATAGTTCTACACAATAAGATTTTACATCTGTTCTGCTGGGGAGAGGGGTAGCACCGTGAAGAATTGGTAATGAACTTAACATTTACTACCCCATCTGGATTTGTACCTTTTGGTCATACTAGGTCAGCTACGTGGTTCAGGCTAATAGTGAAGAGTAAAAAGACAAGGTAGCGCCCTTGATTGTACCAGGTGACACGCCGTTAGCGCCGTTCAACTTTTGAGAAGTGAGAAGTGAATAAATTTTCCTGGTAAATTTTATATCGACTCGTCCTTGAATCGCTTGCTGAAATCTAAATGGTAACAGTGTTTCACATCGGGGGCCAATTTTAAACTGAGGTGAGAGTTGTTTGTAACCATAAGAACCCGTCTCGTATAACTCGGACAAGTTTTCATTTAAAGTTGAAGAGAGCTGGCTACAGTAACGGGGATCCAATGGTCATTCCAAGGCTCCAAGGCTTTTTACTACTGCATTATTTTTATTTATATTCATTTTATTTTTATTTTTTAGTGCTGAGATTTGACTTTATTACTGTTTTTTGTTTAGTTTCACGAAAAGCAAAAGGTCTGCCCATTCCTTGTTCTGGAGCAATGTCGTAGAGCCCGAAAATCCTCCCTGATGAACCATTTTCATGGTCAAGCATAAAGTGTTGCTATGTAGTGGTTAATTCTTGCCAATTCGATTTTTGCAAAGGTTCTCTTGGCTCGGTTCAACGTTCTGGAAAATTCGAAACGTCAAGCGCTAAGGAGCAACGGATCACACGAGGCAATCACCTCGATTATGCATTTCTTCAGTGGGGAATCAGGGTCAAACTGAAAAGATGTCGTTCACGACTGGATGACCATTCCGTCATCCATCGTCATGTGATGTTTCGAAATTGGTCAATGTCCTTGAATCGGTCGGTACCAGTACCTCCGAACAGTCGCGATATCAAAGAGGTCAGTGCGGTCATCCAGGGAATGAAGTTCTGTACGCATCATGTATCAGTATTAATCGACCTTGAAGATGTAACAGTTCCAATCGGGGAATCGAAAAAACCCCTTCAATTTGATGACGAATATTCATTCCTTTCATTCCTTCTTTTACTGAGGTAATAGAGCTCATTAGCGAACGATAATGATGAAATCACTTCTTTTTTAAACTGGTACCAGCTCAGCCCAGTAAAAACCACAGAATTCATTACATTAACCAAAGCTCCATTTTCAATTTTTGTGCCTTGGCTTTCTCAGTCCTATTCGAATGGTCACAATTAATGGTCGTTAAACTATTTTTTGCCCTTCAGACAACCGTACCCCGAGGGAAAGTATGAATAAACTCAAGAGAACAAATAGAAGCAAAAAATAAAAAAAATGTCAATTATATTTATCATCGGTATTTACAATTTCTTTAGGTCTGTGATAACCACTCTTTTTTCTCATGAGTATTGTTGCCGTTATAGTAACGCAGATGAGTTTCTAGGGATACCGTTAAAGCTTTGAATACCGTAAAAGTAGGGTACGGTAATGCGGGGGCTATATCACGTGGTCAAGCATATCATGTGGTCACTTACATATTCAGAGCAATGAAACGGGTCTCTTACAAATGATTGAATATGCGATCAGCCAATACGTTATTATGCGTGAACGTCATCCATCAATGGTGACATTATTCAAAGTTTTTAAACTGCATTTACTATGAACCTATAGCAATGAAAAACCAACAGAGGGAATGTCCGCCATGGACTTCACTGGGAACTACTTTTCATAGCTAGCGAAGAAAGAAGGTCAGACTACTTTGACGCAGATCATTCCCATCTAGGGTATGCGCCCCACACTCGACTTCTATCCAGAATTGTAGTGGTCGTACATTTAATGAGTTGTGGTGGCTAGCCAATGTAAAAGTCCGTTTTTTTTACCCTCCAGACAGGTCTGGTAACAGTCAGTCGACCCCGGAGGCATGGAAGGCTTGATTGGCCTAGGCGGATATCGATCTTGGACTCGATCTTCGGGTCGTGGTTGTGCGCTACTTGGTACTGCACCAGCTCAGCGTTTCTAGGTGTATTATAGAATGCAATCAACTGCTTATAAGTTTTCTTTGGTAATGCTGCCAGATGAACGCTATTGTAAGACCTAGGAACATAAGCCAGATTGACATCACACATCACACATCAACTTACAAATACAGTATCATGTATGGAAAGTTTTTAGGGACAGTTTTCTCTTTGATATCATCAAACTTCGTTCTATGAACGTCTAACGAATTCGATACATTAAGTACGTCCTCGCTACTTACTGTCGCATGAATTAGGTCATTTTACGCGAAAGCGAATAACTAGCACAAAAATTGTGTCACACAGCGTTGCGCGATGTCATCATTTTGAGCTGAACGAATGTCTTCACGAGATGACATTCGGGACGGTCATGGTGATAGTCGCAAAGAAATACGCAAAACATTACGCCGTTACAAAGTATCCTTTACAGCCCTCATAGTGACTAAATAGTTCCCAAAGTGTCCTCTCATTTCAGCTTTGAACATGTGAGAAATAAAATATTGAGCAAGTTCTTCGGAGATCTTGTCCAAATGGATACTACTAGGATTCTCAGCCGTACTGTGTTGGGGAATAATCTGAGAAACTTTGACTCAATTCCACAGTGATCTCAGTACGAAAGCACGTGTTCCCAGTTTCACTGATGCTGCGGAAATCGGAATTCGAAAAAATCGAGACAGGGATTCGGTTGCTCAATGACAGAACGCTTTTCGTAATGAAGAGAAGGCCATCTCTACTGCTTGTAATCGTTGGGAAAATGTAGCTAATAGTATTTATCCAGCATCTAAATGAATCAGTGTCGTTTAGAAATTCACCGAAAATGGATTTGGTAGCAGAATCATCGCTGAGGGCCTACGGCAGCGGGACCGAGGGAAGTTCTAACCTCGTCGGGACCAGCACAAAGAGTGACACATTCAAGATCGCGTTTCCCTGTCTCCAACAAGGAAGCAATGGATTAGGAGGTCTTCAGGAATATCAAGTGACTCCAACGGGACCTTATTCTGGCTCTGATTCACTTCTGCAGACGGTAATGGGCCACCGGAGATAACACTGCTTCGATGACCGATAGTTTACAATTCTTTTGTTGATTTCTATCAGCTAGTAGATTACTTCCGGTTTTTACAGCTAGTGGTGAATAGTATTTTGCATTTTTGCTTAAAACTATTACGTCTTACTTTTTCTACTCAATACTAGTATCTGGTATACAGCCCTTGCTATTGCTATGGTGACGTGGTTTAGTGGAAACGGAAAGGGCGCGGTCGAAGAGATCCGATATTGCTTAACTTGTTCTATGCCTGTTTGAGATCCGTCGAAAACTGTTGCTACTCGAGTAATGTTGATGAATAATGACATAGAATACCACACGGTATCACATACATTAGAAGGAAGATATTTAAGACAATGCCTTGACACTTAGAAGAAATTCTATTGAAGGCTAACGAATGCTTGAATGGCTTGAGCATGCAGAACTCGAAGGTAAAGGTGAAGGTTATTCTACAAACCTTTGTGGGCTACTTCTAACTCTCCTAGTAGTGTAACCAAGACTCCAAAAAATTTGTCCCACCTACCCAGCGAACGTTCCGGATGAGCGTCTTGGATTGACAGTAGGGGCAAGGAGAGGGTGCTCTTCATGATTCCTCGTTCTGACAGAAGTTTATAAAATATTGCAAACGCTAGCATATCGTTTTCTAGAAATATGATATCTGTTGGTAAATCAAAGTAGTAACCGTTTGTTTCCTGTCTAAACCCCTTACTGCTATCACCATGTTGAAGGCTGGCTAGATTGGAGCACTTCAACGAGTACTATTTAGGTTCTATTTTGGAAAACGGGCTACTCTGGCCAGGATACAGGGTAAGAAAGTATCAGTTAAGTTAAAAAACTTACTTTTCAATCGATTGAGTGTAAGGATTTCATTCATTGAATGCAATGAGAATGCCGCCTCTATGATAAGTGATAACACCCAAATGAGATGAAGATTTCGCATCTGGAAAAGTCGGAAGTCATTGGTTTTAACAGATATTCTCTTTGGAAAAGTCGAGAGCGGAAGGTATTGTAAGTGAAAATGATTCTAAAAATGACTGAAATGAAAGTAAGGAAGATGAAAGGATGATTCACAGTTCAATTAAAAATCTCCTATGTATCGTAATAATTGAACATACCTTTCGTCGTTCCAGTCTCTGAGGCGAATGAGCCAAAGCGTCAACTTAACAATAGGTATTCTTAATCTTGACGCTAGGCTTATCCCGTCAATTAGTAGAGTACAGGCTTCAAAAGAAGAGATCAGGGATAGGTTTTACAGAATTCGTGGCAATGTAGTGAATAGCTTTGTGAAGTCATTGAAATTTGTAATTAGACGACATTAGTTCTTCTCAATCGTATAGAACTTGAGTTCAACAATGAGAACAACTTTTATCGACCATTAACACCAAAAACATTTCCAGGGATTAAGGACCGGTACTGAGCAAAGAACTGAATCTAATCAACTCAAAAGTTGATTGTTCACCTAGTTCAATGCATTATTGCGGCCCTGTAACCAATGTGCCTTCAGAACTCACTTTCGAAACCTGAGTAACAGTAAGTATCAAATAGCACCACGACTAGAACCTCAACATTGCCTATGTTGTAGCTGGACATCCTGATCTGTTAATCCCACAGGATTTAGCCTTCTAAGTAAGCGATAATGGTCTTTCCGAGGATAAGGAAGGAATTGAAGAGAAACACGCAAGCCCACAAAACGAGAAATCCATTCTACTCTTCGGTTTTGTACGGAAGAACGTATTTATCGGGGCTGTCAGTATAACGCCAAGGTTTTTCCTTGATGAATATATTTGCTCATAACGAATGCTAACCCCTGGTCACAAATATGGAAATTAGTAAACAAATAATGGTTGGCAATAATGGAATGGCAGTATAGGTTGATTTTTATTCAACGGCGCTCCAACTCACCTAACGGGAGTCGACAAGCAGCGTCGACACGTCTATTGAGAGGCGGATTCCCACACGGTGCCTGTCGACGTTTCATTGCTGTAGTTTAAGGCGTTCAGAATGGAAGCGGTGGAAAGCGTCATTAGTTATCTACTCTAGCATGTAATCATAGTCTTTACTACTCGTCGTCACCCTAGGTGCTCAATCGAATTGGCTATTCCTCTTACTTCAGTCCTTTGACACGGAATTTGTAAAATAAGGCAGTTGATGCTTTTTGAATACGAGCTCGAACATCAAGTTACAGATTGCAGAATAAGTGCTGTACCAAGAATAAACCAGAGAAGAATTAAGTCCTAGCACCTAATACATGTGTGAGACAGAGGCATCCTCGGCAATAAACACCACTTTTGTCTGAGTGGAAGTTCATCTACTTTGTTTCCTTTTTTTCTATATCTGTATAATATAAAGTTATTGCCAATCTATGCGAGGCCAGTATTCTTTGCTATTCACGGTATAGTATATGGATTTCTTGAACTGATACTTTAAATTAATCGCTTCCAAGATTGCTCTAACTATATTCTGCCGAGAACAGTCTGTATGTCATCTAAAGCATCTCTTGTCCCCTATGTAATAGCGGTCTGGCCAGATCCGGGCACCCACGGACTACATCATAGCTCCTTTCGTGGCTCATAGCTTTGGATTTAAAATTGACTTCATGCAGTTCTGATTGGTAAACTGATGGCAGTGTCGTGCTTACGTTGGTATACTAGTCGATGGAAGAACCACTTCGCAACATATGATTGATATCGAAGAAAAAGTAAAAGTGCTGTAATACTGCGTGCTAAGATCATACCAGTAGAGATGTATGACAAGTGGTTAATGATAGAACGAAGTAAAAAAAGCGAATAGTTTGGCATACTGGCATCAGAATTGATGTGAGAGTCGTGCGAGTACCCTCAGCCTTTATCGGACTAAGCAATGCCTGCGGCAGAAAGTTCAGAGGAGTTACATTTTAGCTCGGTGTGACTAATGCCACAGCAAAAACTATGCTGTCTAACATTAAACGAAAATGTTTCCCAAGATGCTGATCAGTGATGAGCTGCGTCACTCACTTCATAGGGTGGGGGAGAAAAAAATATAAAATAAAAAACTATTAAATCTCCTCTAGTAACGTCACAGTGACACTAAACTCAGAATAGCGACGTCTGTTCAACGACGTCTACGTGCGAATGGAGAATTCCATATTCAAGTGAACTTAAAACAGGAAAGAAATAAATAAAAACTGCTTGGAGCAGACACAAGTTGTTCTCAAAACCGCCCACTACCCCTCAGAGCGCGTATTAACTGAGTCACCTAAGACTATTTTTTACCCTTTTCCGGAATCGATGGCAGAATTTTGAGTTTTATTGGTAGAAAACGGAAAAAGCTATTAAACGGAAAGGAAACACATTCGAGAACGTTCACTTTCGAAAGTAGCACGTAGAATATGAAAAATTCCCCTTTCCCAAGGAATCATAGCATTGTGCCAGTAATTCAGTGGTTATCTGGAAAAGAGACGATGAAACTGAACATATGAACTGAACGGTGCCTTAGCAAAAGAGTGATTAAGAGACACGAAGGATAGGAGGAACTTTTCTGAGACGCTCCAGGCGGTCCAGCTCAGGGAAGATGGCATTTCACTTTTTCCTACCTACTAGTGAGGTTCACTAAATTGAGTTTCAACACGTTGAAGTTACCAGGCAGATATAGCGGCGCTAGATGGTCTCAAACCCTCCGAGTTAGTTTGGGTCCCAAAAATCCAGGGAACAGAGTTGGAATCTTCTTAAAAGCTGGAACTGGAGCAGCCTGGTTGAGTGGCACTACAGAAACTAGTGTACTAAAGGTCTAGTAGTTAGACATGTGGGAGGCTGGAACACTAACTCGTCAGCCATATGATGAAACGTGGGATAATTGTAAAAGAATAAGATATTGCCTGATACTAGGTACTTGGTTTTAATGATCTAATACCAGTAGTAGAACTAGTATTTGGCTTTGTTTTCTCACATGATGCTGGAATCAATCAAATGGCTCGAAATAAGTTCGAAGAAAACTCGATAAGTCCGGAAACTGAGCTGACAAGTAAGGGAACAGTAGAATCACAGCATCTGACTAGGGGTAGCAACATCGGTCCGGTAAGGACAAGTTCTTCTGAGGGCTGATCAGATAGGGAGGTCGTTGTTGTAGTTCTTACAGTGGCCCAATCAGCACTTACTCGTGGCACTCGAGACCTCATTAGGAGAGTAGTCACAGAAAGTTACCAGTAAGGACAGTGCAAAGGAGCTATTCAAGTATGGAGAAATGAATCAGATAACGAATGATAACGTTATGTATAGCGTTCCTACATCTGAAATCCTAATAGCAAGCCAAGAGTTCAAACGTGTTCCTGAACCTTCAATTTGTACTCGGGGCAAATTTATGCTGAAGCCGAAGAAGTTTGGTGAATAGTCAAGTGAAGGGCAGTGAAGGTGAAGGCGGGGAATGCCATTAAGTATAGCCCACGGGATTGGGCCTATTGCAATAAATGTTATGGGAAGAAAATAGAAATATTGATGCAGCTAAAATTATGATATTTCCTTGTAATAGAAGATCCCACTTGTGAGAAGGTTACATTGAAAATGACAGCTTCACTTCTCAGTAACATTTGAATGACGTGAACTTATAGAAGCATTTATCTACAGCCCTTTCAAGGATTCCTAGAGACCAACAAGTTATTATCATTTACTAAAAACAGAGAAACTACTGGAATGTAGATTGGATAGCTTCATTACTTGTTAATTTCTTATTAAAAGAAGTTAGTAACTAGATGGACAACCTCGATTTCAATGTATGTGTGAAAAATAGTGGTCTTAACGATTACCTAATTAGTATTGTTGCACTATCAAGTTCGTTTCGAGTTTTTGTTATTCCTCTGACATGCTTACTCATCGATGAACAAGGTTCCCCAGATTGAATGGCTCTCGCTAGGTAACACCGACTCAAAAAGTTTGTTCACCACCCCCCAGGAGGAAATCTCCTCCCAATTACCACTAAGGGATTTTTAAGTGGGTGTGGTGCAGTAAGATCGAATTGTCGCGTCGCGGCGAGAGGTAAGTCGCGTGCGAAAGAGTGGAGCAGAATGCAGAAGCCGGTAAGAAATACAGGAATAAATGAAGGAATAGTAGAACCGTGTCTAAAATAATGATCGCATATCGATCGAGGTGTATGAAGAACGCTAGAGCTGTAATAACGGCGAAGCGAATGGTCCGCGACAGCCGCGTGCGGCGAATCGATTACACAAAACCGATCCTACTGCCCTTCTCCCTCTTAGGTTGCTTGCACACCCAACTTCATACCGGTACTGTTGCAAGAGAAACAAATAAAGAGTTGGGTTTGTAGCGAGATAACAAAAAGTGTCCCATTTTTTCGGATAGCCTATGTGGGTCTTCAAGAAGAACCCCATACTGCCTGTTTGGGAAAATTATTTGCTGCTTTTCGTGTAAAACACCTTGTAAACATGATACTTATGAGAAATTTTTAACTTAGGTGATTCTTAGGAAGAAAGATAGGTAATTTAAATGCTTTAGTTGTGACATTAGGTTTTTAGGGCAGACAGAGATGATGGCTTTCATCATCGAAATATCAAAAGCTCCTTCTGAATTTGCCCGCAGTCAGCGATCTAAAGCTATGAGAAAAGGTTTTCTCTACTTTAATAATTCATTTTCAAACGAATTTGTTTGCTTTCGGAGTAGTTTTTTTCCTGACCCCATGCTATGAAATATGTCACCGATGTTTCATGGAATTCAGACACGTTTTTCAAAAATGAAACGAAAAAAGTGATTTAATGATCATGTGGAAGATAATTTATTAGGAGGATTGCCATGCAAGAAAAAAAGTTAAATGAAAACGCGCAAAAAAACGAAAACAGGTCATGGAAAACGTTGTTTTATAATGAAGACATTAAGTTCTGATCCGATTTGACGGTCATTTGATTTTATTATTATTCTTAGCGAAGGATAAAGCTAGATGCCTCCTCGATTTCTGTTGTCCATTGTGTTTTCGGACTATTATTCTTTAATAGAGAAATTGCTATTTAGCATGAATAGCCGCCAATTTGTAATCACAGCATATGCAAAACGTATGACCATCCTCATACGTACCCATTATCGTGTCCTTTTCAACACTGCCACTCATAGGTAGTAAAAAGTAATAATAAATATCTGGCGCACTTCAGAAAAGAACCGGCAAATTTCGCCGTTCACCAGTTGGCCAGGATTTGGTAAATCTCGAAAAGTCACGATGATCCCTATGACCCAATCGAATTCAGGCTAAACTCTAGGGACACCCTGCCCAACCAGGAAGACCTCAACAAAAACTGTTTGGTAGGTTCCTCCGTCTGAACTGGGAACAAGCCTTTCGTGCACCCACGTCATCTGCCCGATGAGATCATCATGTTACACATTGAAAACTGGCGTATTTGAGGGAAGGAGTAGGTGGTCTTCATTGTTCATATGTCAATTAATTAATGTGATGATCACATCCGCCATATGACATTGGCGCAAGGAGGGCTGGCCGTCGGCTAGAAGCTTCTTGAAACTTAAAAAAGTTTTACGTTAAGGTATTACTCATCGAAAGGAACACAACAAACGAGTATGCTCGTTCATGTTGTTCAAGCAATCTTCAGTAACAGTGAGACTGAAAGAAAATTGTCTCCACAATCCTAATTGCATATTCAGAAAGGGAGAACTGTAACAGAAAATATCAATCGAAGTAATGAACCTACTAGTAACTCTTTTGGTTAATTACTAGAGTTTTTTGTTTAGTTTATTTTTATCAATTCTGATTTTCAGGGTTAAAAGTAGGAGCTCACTTCAAACTCACAGCTTCTACCATACCATTTGCTATAGCTCTTCAGTGGATAAACTTCTACGGGAGGGCAATTCTGTCGAATGGGTTGATTCGTATGGGTTAACTCAAGCTCAATAAGTATAGGTTTCGAACAACAGTGGATATGGTGAGGATGATCTACATCTCCTAAATCTCAAGCTGTAATCATGTGCATTTTCAAGTGCAGGACCTGGTATATAATTCAACGGGCGTTGACTGATTCAGTAAGTGAACCATAAATTGGAGATGAACCAACTTTTTGTTGAAGTAATGCCATTAGGCAGTAGTGTTGGTGGTCTAATTAGAAAAGTTAGAAAGGAAAATGATGCTGGTTGAGACCAGAACGCATAGTTTAGATAGGGTTTCTAGTGTTTTTTTTTTGTGGTTTCAAGAAAAATTAATATGCTTATATTCATCATATGTTGTTCAGGATTGATTGATAAAAATGTCTAAGAAAACGAATGAATTCAGATTGATAATTCAGTAAACAAGTTATGTTTTGCAAGGAGGGAGGTTGTGTCTGGAGGAATGACACGCGATAAAAAGAAGGGTGGGGGCGTATGCGTGGCTTAATGGCAAAGTGACATCTTTATAATTCTCTGAATACATTGCATACTCGAATGAGATAGAGTAATGAGTAAGTATTTTGTCCAGGAAGTATTGGATAATGCCATGTTCCCATGCAGCCACAAAATTCTTTTACCCTTCCCAGGGGGACGAAGTAGGCCACCCAATAGGTGAGTGGTATGCTCAGAAAGTACTGTAACGTTCCAAACAAAGTGCAATATCCATCTGGAAGTTCACTATAATATTTTTTATTATGTTTAATCATAGAATAAAGAGGCCAGCATCGATTGACAGAACAAAACACATCAAGAGACGCATTTCAGCTATATAGGTCCATTATTTAGCGCTGTAAAAGACATCCCTTCAGCCTAATATGAATGGAGGCAAGAGCCTCGGTCAGTATTTCCAAATTCGCTTTGAGGGAGAATCTTTTTTTAAAAGTTTCTAACTTTTTTCTCATAATATCTCGATATTATTGTTGAGATTAATGNCTTCAGCCTAATATGAATGGAGGCAAGAGCCTCGGTCAGTATTTCCAAATTCGCTTTGAGGAAGAATCTTTTTTTAAAAGTTTCTAACTTTTTTCTCATAATATCTCGATATTATTGTTGAGATTAATGTTCTCTTGTGCCCAAGAGGTTGACAGGTGGGACCCAATCCTAGACCTGACAGTTCTACCAAATCGTCTTCCCAGGGGACACCCCAAAAGAATTCAGATATCTGAATTCTAATTAGGAAACTGCAAAAATTGAATTACTTACAATTAGTTTTCAGAGCCAGGGAAATGACCCCAGTCTCTTTGTAGAAAGAGTTCCTGAAGATAGTCTTCTTGACCACTGCAGTGCATTCTACTTAAGAGCATATGTCATACTAATAGCCGGCCGCGATCAACTACCAGCCTCTTAATGAAAAGCTTACAGTTAGCGTAAATGTAGATGTTAACTTGACGAATTATTTTACTAAAAACCCCTAAAAGTACCTAATTGTGTGTACATCAGAACTTTTGCACTTTTTTCAAACGACATGGTCTGTGAACACTGGCAGCCTCTCCAAGTGATGGTTTTCTAGTAATTGAGCATGAAGACACAGAACAAGGAGAAAAAGACAAATGGAACGGAAAATGGGGCTGTTCCTGCGAAGAGACCGCAAAACTACTTAAAATTGAAAGGTCAGAAACCCATTATTCCAAGCAGTGTACCATGAAAAGATGGGAAGCCTTCTAGATACATTACAGGGAATCATAACGAGTTCCAGCTGAAAAGCACCACTGGCCACATTGGAATGGATGTTTCAGTGGGATCATTCCTGTTATTACAGTACTTGTAATAAATAGTAGAATCCTCTAAAGCGATCAAGAGTAATTGGCTGTATAAGCGAATTCTTGTAATTAGGAATCATTTCAGTAAATTTTAACTATTTTAAAATTGTTGATATCATTTCATAACGATTCTAACTAAAGATGAAAGGAAGTAATTATTCAATTTAGAGAAATGTGTCAAATTAATTCACCTGCCTACTACGCATGCACTTGGAAGTAAAAAGCCAACAGTGGAAAATTCAAGAGTAAAAGAGGCCTTCATATGTACCACGCATAGAATTTCCAGAACTGACTTCATATACACTTTATCCTATTGTTAGTAATGATTATCGAAGTCTTGAAAAACAGTTACAGGTGTTTTGACATCATGTTACGTTGAAAGCTATTATTTCGCTGCAGTATACCAAAGTCTCACAAGGATAGCGATACGGGCAAAACTTCGCCCTCGAACGAGAGTGGAACTTGGGCATTCCGGTCATAGGTCTCTTTATCCCTAGTACCACTAAGAATATGTTGGCCCTAGGAGGAGAAGAATAGGATGGCCTGGGAAAAATACGATCCAAAGAACTTCAGGGACATCATGAGAAGCTTCTAGCCACCCTTAAAGTGTATATGTAATACCACCGATGCTTTCAAAATGCCTCGTCTCCCATCAACAAATTCTGCCGCTTTTCACCTGTTCCAGGCATTGATCCTGCTGCTACGAACCTGCTAGGAGAAGGCAGTGGTTCAAGAATAGCAGGTATACATAAAGTATGATTCACCGATTTACAATCTAAAAATTAATCTTTTATGCTCTTTCAACTTTTTGACCAATGGCTGATGCATTTCTGCGGGATCCTCCTGTTCTTGGCGTGAACTGGTACTTAAGCACATTTTCAGGGTCGTTTCAGGAAATTATTCCTTTTCCAGTGTATTTTATGTTCCACGCAATAGTCAGGTCCTATACCCATTTCTACCCTCTAGAGAAAGCCAATAATTTTGATCAATATCGATTGTGCGGGCGGAGTCTGTATAAATAGAGCACTATAACTTATAGATCGAATCCCGGCTCGATATTCGCCCAACCCAACTTAGCATTTCCTCTCTACGCAGTCGATTAAATTGTAGGAGACTCGCTTGGAAAAATGAAACCACTGGCTTGAACACTGGCCACTTGAAGCTGTTGTACAGGCCGAATACGCCCTCGAAACGCCGCTGCGATTCTAGATGAAAGTCGAATGCGGGGCTCATCCCGCATTTGTGATTGATC
>UZAF01016108.1:131554-147857 GCA_900617895.1 Haemonchus placei | reverse complement strand
CCCCCCATATTCACCTGATCTTAGTCATTGTGACTACCATGCTTTCAGAAGCCTGGAGGCCTACACGAAAGGGAAAAAATACAACAATCGTCAGGAGGTCAAACATGCAGTGGATGAATGGATCGCTTCACGCCCTTCTTCTTTCTGGATGAATGGCATCAGTGCTCTGCCCAGTCGATGGAGGGACGTCGTGGCTAAAGAGGGCCACTATCTCGATTACTGATCTCACCTTTTTGTTGTAGTATTTTTGTGTTGAACAAACCAAATAAATTTTCTCAAAACTTTTGGGACACCCTATACCATCGCGTACCGCGTTCGGCTAACTCTCGCAGGTGTAAATTTCTTTGAAAACCTCTTTGTTTCATATGAACAGTTAGTTGGAAGGATCTGCCAATTAAAGGTCAAAGACATTACACTCTCTCCTTCTTGAAGCGAGGTATCAAAAGATTGGTGTTGAAGAGATGACAAGCTTGTTGGAGAATCCTTATTGTGAAAATAGACCTGGACACGGGCTACTCTGCTTCTGTACTCCTTTCAGGCTCTCTAGGAGCGACGATATAATCTTTTTTCTATTTAGTTCTTTCAATATTTCTTTTGTTAACAAGTATGTAACACTTTAACACTTGCATTTCTTTTGTAATACATCGGAAAACGCTGAACTGTTTGACCCAAACTGTTGGGCCTTCCCTGGCGAGGGTGCTCTGGAACCAAAAAATACTGATGTTGTCCATGATTGTGTGTCAAGACATAGTGCATGTAGCTTGCAGTAAAAGATTGAGATGTAATTTTGTTTTACTTTTCATTTTTTTCATCATATGGTACAAATGATATTTAGGAAGATTACTGTTGGCTTACACATACATGCAGATGTGTAATAATCAGAGCATAAAAATTCTCTCAAAGGACACTTGTCAACAACATCAAATAACAACACAGAAAAATAAACAACATAATGATGTTCAATGATGATTGCATATTATGTAGCTAGGGAAAGAGTAACTATAAGACTGAAAGAGAAAGGGAAATTTGAGGAGCAACGTTTTTTTCACACACGTACATACGCTCAATCACATACACGCACACGCAATGAAAAATAAAATGAGCTGGCACATTACGCCGTATACGATTATGCAGCACTACACGTTCGTGTCCGAGGTTTGGATTTCCGTCGGATGCACTCGAAGCTCAAGTGGTATGGTTTGCGAGTATTCCAATCTGAAACAAAGTGTTCAAGCGATTACAGCGTGGAGAAAACGACGTGTACAGAATTTGTTGCAATCACGCGGGATGGATGCGGTGCGTATGCGCAGGCCAATCAATACGAGTTCATTCACCTTAAGAGGCAAAACTAATATGAAAGCACTGACCCGACTGCTTTCTGATATCAAATGCAGGACTCATATATCAAGTAAAAAGGTGTAAAGCACTCAATATTAACCTAATCCATTCCCGGAACGTGAATATTTATCAAAGAGACCCGTAACTGTGCTGAAAACATATCTGAATTCGGAGTGACTTTTTCCTTGAAGTGTTTGCATGAGTACATTGCCAATGTGCTGATGAACACGCTCACAGCTCGGCCGCCATCCCTGTCAAATCGCCGATATTGATCGGGCGCAGGCGAAGGACGGCCAACGCAAAGCGCACCCTGGCGCTACGCCAACGCTTACTCTGAAGCCAGGGCAAAGTCGGGTATAATGCCTAGGGCTGTGAATGCGGTATTGAGTCTGCCTGGCACTACTTCCCCTATTCCTTTACAAGGAGTGTATGCCATCCGCAAGATATGATTTCATCGATATCTCAATCAAAAGAGCACCAGTTTACACTCGTGCCGAAATGATAACTTTAACTGGGTTACGATTTAACCAACATTATTAATTCCGGCAATGTTGATTGCTCAACCATACAAGATGTATCGCATCCGAAACGAATCCATTGAGATAGTTCAACAAACCAAACCCCTACATCATTTAATTAGCCATGACCATGTAACTTATTTAACAAATCGGTCCCTATAAGCATTATTCTATAAGATGGTTCGATCAGAAGTCATACCATAAACTTTACGAACCTCTGCAACTTTTAGTGGATGTACAAGCCGCATGGTGAGCAGAGATGCAGAGACGACGCGGTCTACGCTATGTGCTATGGAAGGTTCAAAAGCTGAGCGAACCCAAGCTCGGTAGCCTGTGATCCTATGTTATAAGACCAAAGAGGATAAGAGATTAGGGTCAGATATGGACCTAAATCAGATTGGCCACACTTTGTCATCCTAACTACGCGACTGTAGTACCCAGAGACTGAAGTGAGCAAGTTTGGTCACCGTGTCCGTCTCTCTCGGAAGGCCCTGGTTCACGCCCTTTCTTACTATGCTTCCGAAACTTCCCGGTACAACCATGCCACATAGCACTTATGAATGCCCTTGTGTTGAACGCTTTCGGAAGCTCATTCCATGACAACTTTAACAAAAGACCTACCCCCACCTTTAGAATCAACTGCTCTACAGTAGAGCAGAGTTCATGTCAAATCCACAGGTAAAGACTGAGCGGAAGCTATGAAGCCACTGTGTCGGCTGTCTTCAGAGTTGGCGCTGTCCAGGGCACGTCGTCGGCCGTCTCAGTGTCGCCAAGTGGCAATATTCATAGGCAATGTGCCAACGTATGCCGTTTAGGTAGGATACACCAGATCTCGTAATACCGGTGACCGGCATTCGTGTCAGGAACCTTCATTTCTGAGTCCCGGCTCAACGCCTAGGCAACACACGCGAAGATGACTACGGAAAGTCCGCGGCTCCTCGTACGCAATGCTGCTGGTATCCATGGGTAACGGCCCTGCCTCCTGAACTGTCTTGTCTCTTATTCGGAGCACTGCCGCTGGACCTAGCGTTCAGAACGAAAGAGCGCAGACTAATAAGGCTACTCATGCCTATCCCCTCAGCTACCTTCACAATGGCAATCTTACTTTAAAAGTTTTCTTTTTGCACCTCACTTTATGATTCCTCTTTAACTAGTAGACCATTTATCGGGCTCTTTGGGAGGTCCTACGAGTATAAAAAAAGGTTTCGCAAATGCAAAAGGGGATGATCCGCTAGTACTCACCGACAAAACGCCGCAATACCGCTTTCAATTCCGTCAATACTCGATAGGAGACTTGATCCTCCTCGACCGGAAGAACAAGGGGACTCGGTCGAGTGCCTGAAACTGTATACGTCATTACTATTTATAATCGTCACATTTACTAGTAACTTAAAAAAACGAAATTCGTTTTCAAAAACAATAATATGCAGAGAGCCTTTTTGCGACCGCATCTACGCTTCCCCCTAGGAAGAAGCCCCCCACCCCTGATAACCTGTTAACCTAATGGAGAGTTCAAGGTTCAAATTTTCGTAAACGGGGTAAGAATAGGAGCATGCGCCTTCCAGCACAACACGGGTGGTGATAATCGGTGGTAACAGATTACAGTCCGTCAATAAAAAACCGTCATCTTCTTTGAGGACCAGGAGATCCTCAGTGGTCCCAACAAGCGACATTGACACACAATATCCCAGAAGAGGTTGGATATCACGGAATCTCGATCATTTGGGGCCCACATTACATGACAGCAAATTACGTACAACTATGGAAATTGGAGATTGAAATTTCTGTCCACAAGGGGAAGGCCTATGTAGGAAGGGCTTTCCCTTGTAGACATGGTAGCTTCCCGCATCACGGGTTGCTTGTTTCTCACCTCCTGGATATGTGATCTGCTGTGAAAGCGTTAGGTGACGGCAGAAAACCTGGATTCGTTGTTCCAAGGTCAGCAGAGGATTGTAGAGATTGCTCGAAAGCGCCCGAATCGGAGTACCTATGGGTAGGTTACTGGTCAGACTAGGTACTCTCTCTTAAACTAGTTTAGAAAAGTAAAATCTATGATAACTCACATTAAATGGCTGTCCGTTAATGATGCGGGAGGAGGGAATGGAAATCGTGTGGGAGTGGTACGATGGCCAGCGACGTTCATGTATGCCGACTCAACTCGCACCGCTCCCGGCTCGCCTAAAATGCATCAGTTCACATTGCTCGGGCCTCTATGATAAAATTCTACTATAACTCTCAAACAAATATGAATTATGTGGGAAGAATTACCACTATCTACATTATAGGGGTAATGTTGACTCTACGCCACCCCCGCCCCTCACGCACATCGCCGCCCCGTTGTGCTGAGGGAAAAGCAAAATCGTTACCGCTTGAATCTGCCCATCTCGTCTTATAGACAGGAGTCAGGGCGACCCATCCACCTATGCCGTATCATCTGTTCTCTCCTTCGCAACAATGCAAGCGACCATTTAACTCACCTAAAAAAGGGACCGAGTAATGTGTGTGGGTTGAGAGTTCTGGAGCAATCCAAGCAGGAGATCCAATAGCTGAGTCTACAGATGGGGCAGCCACTTCAGCGACAGCTCGAGGTACAGAATAGTCCGATTCTTCTTTCACGCGAAACCTATCAGAACCTGGGTCTGAAAGTCGGCCTGTAGCAGTGGAAAAGAATTGCAAACAAAAAACGTTAGTAGCCTCCGTCAGAAAAGAAACTCCGTGATCAAAGCACTACCTGTTTGTTGACGAACAAGCCGTGTAGAGGTGGGCGAGCTGTCATTCGGCTGATTGCAGTATTGATGCTCTTGATCTGATGATTGTAATACTTCTGACTCTTCAACAGCATCCCCCATTACCAGGGCCGAGCCGCCTCCATCGACATTGTCGTCACAGATGGTATGCTGCGGCTGGAATCCTCTAATAATTCCTGCCCAGGAGGCTACAGAAACTAGTGACTAAACAATTTAGGTGATTTTCATTGAGAAAATGAATGAGTTAGCACTAACATCTGATGGAAGAAAGACAGGAGCCGAAAGTGGTCGTGCACGCAACTTTCGGCCGAGGCTACCATCACTCGACGGGGGCGGTGGGGCTCCTTCTATATCATCGAATATCGTGTCACTCTGAAATGAGAACTCTCGAAAAGCAGTTATGATAGAAGAAGTAACAGGTAGATAAGTAAAGTAAGTAGTAAAGTAAAGATAAGTATAGTTAGATGAGTAAAAGGCAGCATGATCACCAGTCGATCCTAAACCCGTCTTCCCCGAACTATCACGGCAAGCGCCACTGGTTCCGCGACGGCTACCAAATCCTTCCTTTGAGAATTAGAACCATTCCCTTCGTAGCGAGCGGCTGCGTGCGATCGGGTGCGGCGAGCGCGACGCGATTTTCGGGGAGAAGATACCACACCTACTCCTTTCTCTTTCGTAGCATACAATAATCGCTTGAGGAACACCGCCTAAAATTCTTTCTCGTTACTATTCATAAAATCCTTGTCTGCTCCGCGCATTCCCTAACATCAGGTAGTCAAGGCCGTATGCTATCGATCCTCCCGTCTCCTATAGCTAAACATTATAGGTACAGGTTGGGATGAAGGCCATGCTTATGCGACGCCTCGTTACGTGGTTCCACGAGATGTGTGCAATCCTCTACAGCACAGACTCCTGAAACAGTCGGTCCCTCATACAAGTACCATTCCTCCATCCTAGGCTTCAACCATGCCCCCACCCCCCTCCCTCCTCACCCCCTCGAAAGGGAAGGTTTCGATTTAGGAACAATTCAGAATATCCAACCCCTTTTCTAGAGCTGTCGCTACGGACAAACGGATATCGAGGGTATATTTCATTTAAGATCTTTAATTAGTGGTTGACGAAGCGATGAACGGGGAAGTGATAGTTTTCCAACGAAGGGACTCTAACAAAGTCAGGAGATCCAATTATAGAGAAGTATGTTTTGTAGCCAACTCAAGGAGATCCAATCATGTGAAAACAGAGAGAAATATTGGTGCGTAGCTGTTTGCTTTCCCTCACTCAAGCATTACATTTCCGAATCTTCGCTGTGTACCGGTCTGCTCTGTAGCACTCGTCCTTTGTCAAAGGTAGGATAGCTTACAGGCCCAGGCTGGCAAGGAGGTAGATTTCGCGGAATGACCTGCACCAAGTTTACAAATAGACCTACCTATACGTCATTCCTAGGCTTATTTATCTATGCTTTCACCAAATGCGCTGAGGTGAAAGAGATAACAAGCGACAAGCACTTCCATCAAAAGAATTTGCGTTGCCACGTTGTCGAAATGCGTTCTGCGATATACCGTCTTGCAACTGTCACAGCCGAGGTATAGGTATCGATTCATGACCAACCACAGCACGAGTAACGCTGGGTGTATGTTGCCAATGCGACAACTCAAACTCTGGAGGGTCGCCGCCGCATAGTAATAGGTAAGATTCATGGAGTCAGATCTTTGATATATTGAGTCCACTGTACCTCAGCCAAGTGTCCCAGAAAGGATTCACATCCTGGGTTGTCGTAAATGTGCAATGTTGAAAATTCGGTCGTTGTGTACACTACCGGCTTTTGTGAATATGGTTGTCATTTTCCGCTTCAAAAAGGCATAATGAAAGCTAATAGGAGCAAACGACGTATTCGGAAATGACTTTTTTCAAATGGGGAAACAAGAGATCAGGAAAAAAAANAAAAAAAACACCGACTCTGCTGCAGCTGTGATTACATGTCCTATTGAGTAGTACAATTTGAATAGATCCCACTGAAACTCACATCTGCATCCTGTAACATCCAGTCCAAGTAGTCCACGATCATTTTGAAAGTCGGACGCTTTTCTCGCTTTTCCTTGAAATAACTGTTTTACTTCATATATTGTGCATAAACAACCAGTACTGAAAAACTACAGGCTAGTCAGCATTTAGCGCTAAAACTCATAAATATGAGTTTATGGTCACGCGTAATAAACCGAGCCCGGGGAATCAATCAATACTGGGTCCACCGCCCTCGCTAATGGCAAGGCGCGCTCAAATCCGGTACCATAAAGCGCAAAGGGAAACAGCGCTTTGCTTTTGAGTCCGTAATTTCCCTGCAGCAGAAAACCACCAACCTCCAAAATTATGCAGAGATCACTATAAGAATGCATTTAGTTACTTACCTGCCAACATGATACCATGAGATCATATATCTCAGATGGGCACTTCTGTGGTGCTTCCATTCTGAAAACAGGCACTGCAGATTATTGGAGGTCTAGTTGACACAATAATGACTTGTCAACAAATGCTTGCGGTTACCTGTAACCACCTTTGAGGACTGAGTAAAGCTGAGGCATTGCGATTGTTGGATACGGTGTACCTCCCATTGTCATAATTTCCCATAACAGAATCCCATATGACCAGCTAAACATAAATTGAGACAGAAGAGTAGAACATCATTTTTCGAAGAGGGCTACTCACACATCACTTTCAACAGTATACATATGTGAATCGAGAGCTTCCAATGCCATCCATTTGATGGGCAGCCGCCCATTGCCTTTCTTTCTGAAGCATCAAAAGCTAAATTGGGCAAAGTATACTACAAGTTATAAGTTGTACTAGGAGGGGAGAGGGGTTACACTGTTGCAACCATATCGCAATACTTTGCTCACAAACTTTGGATGTGCAATCGCTCTTCATAGCAAGTAGTTTGCCCTGAGATGCTTTTTGTATGTTCCACAGGATCAGACTGACTACGCAAAGTCTCAAGAGGGACTCGTATCAAGACCTGAGCTTTTGATAGCATTATTGCCCAAATAATACAGACACTGAATCGGTATACCGGAGGCTGAGCGTTCTTCCTATAATTCAGTAACTTTGTAATGACATAAGATAGCGCGTACAAAAAGGTCGTAACCATTCAAGAATCCAGTTCCTTTCTATTCATAATACAAAATGATTGAGTAGTTCGAAAGAAGTTTAAGATGCTGCAGTCAATGAGGCATGAATAGGAGTATTCCTTTGTTGCTTATTCGTAGCTGAATTATCATTAACACTTGAAAGCCAGCTACAGCCGTGGCAGAGTGCCAACAGGCTGCCTCTGCGGTACAGCAGCGGATGAGGGAATTCTTGGCATGCTGCCAAAACGCCTCCTCGGATTGGATAGCGCCCTTCAAGGACACACATGCTCTCGCTGACAGCTCAATGTAGAGGGGAGAGCGCTGCATTCGGTTCCCTAAAGGGAACACCATACTTCTGTAGGCGAAGAGGTCCATCCGAGTTTTTGAAGATCGGCCCACATTTGAAATCATGGGATATCTGAGCCTACATATCTCATCGCATCACATAGCACAATTAAGGATTACGTGTTGATTCTTGAGAGCAGCTAATAACGGGTCAACTTATTGACTTCTTCGGGTAGTGTTCATAGTTTAGCGTCGGGGAAGTGGAAAGCCGCTGCCATTATCACATACGTATTGATCTCGCGACATGTAGAGAGGTGGAGGAGCTGCTGATGCAGCGGTGAGCCAATCGATATTTTCTTATGGGCGCGGCGATACAGTGGTTTCTCAACTAAGGGAAGTACCTCAACAGTGTGTTGGCATCTGCTCTATCTCCTATCATATATAAGTATGGCAGCTTTGGTATTCTGGGACAGCACTTCTTATAATAGTCCCAGGTCATGAATAGAGCCTCTAACCAGTTCACACTTCTGTCTATGGTTAACGCTTCAATAGAGTAATTATGGAGAATCAACTAGTATACGTGGGGTTTCTACGGTCAAATTTTCAGACTGACTAATGAAGGTGGCCTATTCTCTCCTTCGGCGACTTGGCTGAGCTTTACTTAAAATCCTACCTCACTTGTGGTCTGCTTTTAGTTACGACAACGTCTGTATCTAAGCGGCTATAACAACGACTATGAGAGATTCCCCAAAATGGAATGCTGGTTGTACACAGCAGCGACGCATTGATTTAGTTCGCCCGCGTGCTCTACAGGATGTTTGTAATTGGGATAAATCGCTTATGCGTGGAATTGCAAACCGCGACAGGAGTTTCATGAAAATGAAGCACAACATTACCAATTTTATTTGTGGGTACTTTCTCACCTGTAGTAGTCATTGCAGTGAACATCTCTCGATAGACCAAAGTCGGATATTTTCATGACGAAATTCTCCGCGACAAGAACATTTCTGGCGGCCAAGTCACGGTGAATTATCTGAAAATATTGAGACGATACCATGGCATTCATTTAGCAACCTCTTTAGGTAAAGGTCCTTGGTATGCCAACCCTTGCTCATCAGTACGAAATTGTTTTTTGTGTAAAATTAGGGAGAATTTACATGGTCCCGATTAAACAAGCTTTTTTGTTCATAAGCGGTCACTTATTCTTTCCATCAACTCGACTTCCACTTCACTGTTTACTTTACATTTATCTACTGTTACTGACATAACCTAGTGATATATCAAAGATGATTACCTTTTTGTTCGCCATGAACTCCATTCCTTTCGCTACCTGCCAAGCGAAATGGACAAGATGCTTGTGGGTGATATTATGAATGGCAATCTGAAGAGCATTCATTAAATTGTAACTAATATGAACACAACCTCTTGAAAATACCTGTTTGTCTTGTTTATCCGTCCATTTCCGTGGCTCCAAGTAGTCGGCTAGTTCGCCGCTATGTTTCGCCATTGCCTCCTGCTTATCTTCCTTTGGACGGTGGATTCGGAGGAAATCTCTTAAATCATTAAAATTTCACTCCTCTTTCTTCGGATACTAATAATAGATATTGCATTTTTGGTCAAACAATAAGTGGTTTCAAAGAAACTGGGGCTTGCGTAATATTAAAAGCGCCGATGTACGGAAAAGTGAATAAAAGCAAGCACTTTAGGGGAAGTTCACTGAGCAATTGAAGTTAGTGCTAAAAATAATCGTTAAGTATAGGTGAACTTGTTTCTCAAATTTACCTCAAGTTGCCATATTTACATAGCTCCAGCACTACATAAAGCGGCCCCGAGCCGGTGCAGCACCCAATTAGTCTCAGCAGATTGTCATGACGTCCAATGATCTGCAAAAAAATATTGGTTACTACTAATTACAGGTTAATGATCACACTGATATCACGATGGGTACAAAATAGTGAAAAATTGTTGGCGTCACATAGACGTACAATATCGCGACCAAGATTATAAAAATGGGGCACCTCAAGCGACAAATCATCACGCGTGGTGGCTGCGATGGCGTCTCTTGTCCCATGCCCGCGATCAAGGTAAAGGTCAATAGGCGCAGAGATGGTTTTTGCACTCGCGTTTGCACCATGGGTTCGGTTTAGCCGAAGCCGTCGAGTATAAACGCAGGTGTATGTACAGGGTGGGCCAAAATTATGATTACACGGAAATCATATCGCAGAAAACGAATAGAAAGCCAATAGAGCAAACCAATTTCATTAAAGGGTTTAGCACAAATTTCTTATCGAAAATGTACATTAAGACTGGGATCTGTTGCTTTCTGCTTTCACCCAACCCCAAAGACGGCGATGGACGGCATTGACGGTGGCACGCAGCTAGGGTCATCGAAATGGCCCCGGCTTTTTGCTGAGCATTTTCGAGGTTATTTCTTCTCTTGTTTGGGCTAAAGGATGTTTTCATCTCAGAGGCTCACCACACTGGGACATTCATGGGATTTAGGTCAGGGCTACAGAGTGGTCACTGATCGAAGGTTATGAAGTCAAAGAACCCCTTTCACGAAATTTCTAGACAATTTCTGTTCTGCGGTCAGGAGCTTCATCGTTACAATATGACTGATTCGAATCACCAAAGTGTCCTATTGCGCACGAAGAGATCGAACAGTTCTCCAAGTGAACTTTCACCCCTTATTTTACAAAAATAATCGGTGCTTTTGCCTCGGCTGTGACGCTCGCAGAGGATATCGCAGAATGCGAGCAAGCCTAGGGCTGCATCACTTCCATTTCTTTCAGTTTCATACAAATCTTGTAGCCCTGCTTATTGAGCACCTTTTTCACTGCGGATATCTTTCCGCCGGTGAACAGGAATCCCGTACGACAATTTTTTGTATGCAGCGAGGCAGCTTTGGTGAGCCAACCTTTCTCTTCTCTTTAACCTGCTCTCTGGGGAAATCACTTTCTGATCGTATGACGGTCTCGTTGTGCAGGGGATGCTTCACGATTTCACGCAGAAAATTNAAGTTTAGTATCATTAGAAAGGTAATAACGTAAGCTACTTTGTGAAATGGAAGAAATTCAATGAATTGTTATGAACATAGAAAAAATTTGCAATGAACGTCAGCGCGCGCTGTAATCATAATTTTGGCCCACCCTGTATATCCCGATCTATTTCGAAAGTTGCTCCGACTTGTTCAAGCTCATTTAGAAACGCAGTGTCTAGTGGTCGGTGTGGTGTTTGACTGTTTGAAACCTCTAAGAAATTGACTTTTCCCTACTTCATGTTCATAGAGGAACAGTCCTGATTACTACAGGGCCCAACCCGTGTGAAAGTAGAAAAAATCAAGTGTTAACTTACTTTGAATGTTTCCATCTCACTAACCAGATCGATTAGCTCTTTTTCATGTGCAGATGATTTCAGCTTCTTCACAGCTACAGGAATACCCTGAGAATTTGACCCTTTAAGTCATTGTTTATTGTTTAGTGTGGTCAATAAGTGCCATGAGATCACCTCTGGCGGAATTCCTGGATCATTACGGTCGGGACGAAGATTCGCTCTCCACACCTCTCCAAACGCTCCTTCGCCCAGGATATCAACCAATTCGAGTCTAAAGCAATATTGAACTAACTAGTGAACAAGCTGGGTAATTTGTAAAGGTATGCACCTCGATCGATCAATTTCCCAAAGCGGATCGGGATCGATCTCGTAATCGGAGAGCAGCGTCAAATCCGAACTAAGTCGGGGACGCCGTCCTTTCGTTGAAGGCGCTTGCTCGACAATCTTAAGAACAAAAAATTTTGGGATATTAAGCTTTACTAACAACTATTGCTGTGTTTACCTGAATTTGGTAAGTAGAGGGTAGATCCGAGCAGCCTTCCTTTTCCTCCGAGTACGGCTTATGTGTCACAACCACCTGCAATCGGGATTTGAATAGAATCACTGATTGGATATATCCCAAGTTCTTTTATAAAAGCGGTAGCACCTTCTTCTTTTTTGGCATGAGTCCAACACGATCTTCCAGATCTCGGCGCTTTTTTGTTATACGGAAACAAATGTAGTATGCGACACAGAGACTGAGCATCAACGAGAGTAACATTACTATCAGAAGTAAGAGAACTGAAATACAAAAGTTTCACTCCTAGGGCGGAAAACACAATAATTTTAGGTTAGCTATAAAATTGTTCCCATGCTCGATCACGATTTACCTCGGTAATATAGTATAACAGGACCTGACAGTACAACGTGCACACTTGATTGTTACATGGATTTAGTAACGAACTATGTATTAATATTGATTCTTATGGAGTCCCTGCCTTTCACAGATCCATGAGCTAAAGCGCATTTTAGCATTTTCTTAAAGAGTATCCACCCAGCCGTTATGTGCAGGAAATCGTTCACAGCAGTCAATAGTGCACCTCACCTTATTCAAGAAAAATTGATGGTCAAGGTGTTTAGATGACGGAACTTCTTCCCGAATTCCCACGGCCAGCGGCAGTGGTTCCGCGGCGAGCGGCGACTGCCGTATTCCTCTACTAAAAATTCGAATCTTCTTTTCATAGCGCGCAATCGAGTGCGGCGAGCGCGACAAGCCAATCGGGGAGAAGGTACCACACCCATGGTGTTTCAATCACTTGTACACATGTACGAAATGTAACCACAAGATACACCATGTCGAGAGGGTAACGTCCATCAGTTATGAGGATGCGGTTGGCTTCTTGTATTTGCAAAGTGTCCCTTCCTGTGACGACATCGCATCACATTCATCGTTTCTAGGGTCTTTGGAGTATAGGTGTGGATGTAATAACTGGTTCACAGTACATAGGTAAGTATGAGAGTCATTAATCGAGAACTGATGAATTATTTCGCATTAAATAGTAAAAAGAAAATGTCGGCTCTTTTGAAGGGGTCGTTCTCAAACGTTTCACTGACGTCATCAACGACCTGGTTTCGAGCAGTATCAAAAGCAATAACCGTCTATGTATTACTAGTTGCAATAAATCAATCACTGTAACTCCCCTAGACAAGTAAAAAAGCAGGGTTGGTCGTCTTTCACAAGTTCTCTTTATAACTACAGAAAAAACTGACGTATGCTCCATGTCGAATACTCAGGCTCAGGGTTTCCTGTTAACAAAACCATGCCGAGGAACTCATTCACAGTCAACGTCGCATTTGCAAGCACCTGAAGTAAAATGTGATACCTCTAGAAAAACAAATGGAAAGTTGCTTGAATAACGAACCGATCCAAGTGAATTCCCTGTGATACATGCGTATATGCCTTGGTCTTCCAAAGTGACATTGACGAGTGTCAGAGTGGATTCATCATCGTTCGTAACGACGTTAGCATTCTGAAGTTTGAAGATATTACAGAATACAATTTTAACGTTCCACTGAGGACACTATTCACAGGTGGGTGCCAAAGTTGCTAGAAAAGACTGTATGGTTAGTAAAAGGATCAGCTCATATCGATATGATATGATATGATATCGTATGTCAGTCAGTAGCAGTGTCTTTGTTCTAGAAAACGTCCAATTGCTGTTCATTTGCTGTTTCACTGATACTTGTCATAGAACCTCTAACAGTACTATCTTTCTTGCTGAATGTGTAGCTGCTTTCATACTTCGACGATTCTACCTGCGTGAGTAAGCGAGCGGCTATGCGACGTGGCGCTAGACAGGTGTTGATAACATTGGACGCCGTTCGACCACGTGCCAGTGCTGTCACAGTTGGCTGTCGCATAGCCGCTCTCACGCCGCACGCAGGGAGAATCGTCGAAGTATGAAAGCAGCCTGTCGCTTTGGGCAGTCAGCCACAGGATTAGCAGCATGGCTTATAGTGTGGTCTGCCACAGAAAAGTCAAAGTTAGCCTGAAACGCCTCCTGCTGCCATACACGCCCATTGAAGGACGTGCCAAAGCGATAAAAGGATTACTCTTAGATTTGCAACCACCTACAGAGATAACACTGGAAGGGTATTGATTGGAGCTGTTGATACTTCCTTTGAAGTATACATATGTTTCTGGATGATGGTTTCCATTACAAACATCCAAAATAAATCCGAATGGCCTCGCTCGAACGATTGCTGTCTCAGTGAGAGAAAGTAGCTGAAGGGTATTGGCATATCTCAGAGTAAAGCGTCAGGTCTCGTCGTCGTCGGGTCTTGACGCTCGACGCTCTACTCTGAAAGCAGCCTTTGATGTGGCGTTCCGTCCTTACACGAAAGCGAATAAGAATAAGTTGAGTTGAATTTGCTATCGCTATATGTGCCTTTGGGGCTTTGAGAACCTCAGTGCGTTCTTAAGAGAGTCGCAATTCAGTCAATTGAATTAGAAACGCATCGACTGATAACGGAAATTAGGAATCGGAGTCCATTTTGGAAACTAAGCGTATCGATCTGCTGGTCCGATCTACTTGGGTTAAGGGGGAAACGGTTAATAGGGAAATCAATCGATAAGCACACAATTCCATTGCGTATTTCGCAATCCACCATGTTTTTTTTCCAGCAATAAAATCGGCGAAAACCATGACTCAGGCAAGAACTAACAGGAAATGACGTGAAAATTAATCAACTAGCCTCGATCGCATCCATTTCCGTGTACTTAAACATGTACTCTTTTGCAGTTTCATTGTAATAGTGCAGTGATCCGTTGACGCGATCGATTCGTACCCAAAAGATGTAGGGCGTCAGATCGGAAACAACTCGGCAATGAAACACGGCTGTTCCATTTACGTTCACCTAAACAATAACTACTTTACAGCTTATCTTTTGTAGATCAAATCCAACCTGGCCGATGAAGGCGATTTGAAGCTCGCACTTTGACAGCTACACTAGTAAGGGTTTTACTTCCAAGTGGTTAAGTCTACAATACTGCAAACCCATTTCAGCGCCCAGGAATGGTGGGAACGTGGGAGATTACGATAAGCACAACAAGAAAGCTAAAAACGGTAAAAAGAAGGGAAACGACAATAAAACACTATTCTGTTACCATGTTGTGATAGCCAGGCACTCAAGGCAGGACCTGCACTATGAGTACTGTATTGTGAGTACAAGCTTCAAAGGATCAGTGAATACTGGAAGACTTCGCTCCTTTTGACTACTTCAGTATCGGTTGTGACCACATTTTTTTCATTTAAGATATACCAAGATATACCGTTTGATTGACGAGGATATTTGGTACGATTATCGGCGGTCCACGCATACGATTGATGATCGTTACGTTGAATGTGCGACGTATTGTACCCAATGAATTGAAAACCTGAAAGCAGTAAGATGTGTTAGGAAGTTATCTGGAATGTTTCTGGGGCTTGGATAGTCAGACGTGTGGGGATAGCAATATTGAGGTATTAAAAATTCATTAGCTGATTCAGAATTAAGAAACCTTTCTTTTTGGGGTCAAAGTTCGGAGCTTGATTAGCCGTTTTAGAACTTGCTCTTCGGTTCCCAATGCTGGAGGTAGATCAGGTAGTGTAGCGTCGAAGAGAGCTAGTCTTTCCGCCACCGGCTAGGGCTTTGGAGAGAAGAATCCCACGCCCGTACTCTACCCAACCCTGCAGGAACTGACTACCTAAGGTATAAACCTGCTAGATTACACCTTGCCCATCCTCAGCTTGAACAGAGGGAAAGGGCCCCTTAATCTTAAGAGCCGGCTCCCCTCACTAACCTCGCACATGTACTTTCCCGAATCGCTCTCCGCCGCATCCTCCATCTCCAGCATTCCTTTTCGGATTTTGAAGTCGGCTCCAGTCATTCTTGGACTAGCTTCGGTTATAATCGCACCATTTTTATGCCACACGACCTTAAACAAATTTGAATGGGGTTCATTGAATTGCTATCCTTTGTAATACTACAAGAGTCAACCGTTCGAAACTAACCCTCGGCTCCGGATAACCAGTGGCTCGACAGCTCAATTTCACGGTTCGTCCTGCTGGTGATGCAAGGCTCCTAGCTGTCTCCTCACCATCTTTGAAGGTGGGTTTCACTAAAGTAGCTAGTATTGTACCACTGCCTAGTAAAACCGACCCCCCCAAACTTATACTTACAGTCACCTCAACTACAGGGGGTAAAACATTCAAAAGAACCAATATTAAAAACAAAGTATACAAGTACATTACACCCCAACTCTTAAAAAACTATCAGTGCATTGAGAAGGTACGATAGGAACGGGTTTCGGAATCTATGCGGATAAAGAGTACTCAAATTATAATTGATACCTCGACAAGAGTTCCATTTACTCAGAACTAATTTTGTTTCCTCAGAATAAGGGGAAAGGGTGATGAACGTATCGCGTGGAATACTACTA
>UZAF01016108.1:115905-130538 GCA_900617895.1 Haemonchus placei | reverse complement strand
ACTTTTCAGCGAAGTCCAAACAGAAAAACGTTAAACGCGGTCAAACTAGGACCGCGCGCGATACGCTGACCACTGCCGGAATTTCCTACTTCTGTCTGCGCTCTCTCAGCGGGACAGTGTTCGGCTCATTAAGTACGAAATCTGTTCGGAGAGGCGACCGAGGAGGCATACAATTAACAAGTTTGAACTCAAAAATGGATAGGAATCAAAATTGCAGTAAGATAGCGTGTCTGCACCCCTCATAACCTGTCTTCTTTGAGGTTATGATGGGTGCAGACTTCAATCGCCATATTATAAAAGGCAATAAAGTAAATTGTTCTGGTTTACCGCTATCGTATTCGACTGCATTCTCAGAATACATCTGTACGATACGTCGGGCACGTTCTACTTTCTTCTCAGCACTAAGACTACTCCAGTTGAGAAGCGTTTCATTTATTCGGCTCATTTCATGAAGCGGTATCAGTTGTGGCAGTAAATGTGCCACATTCGCTCCACGATTTTCAACCAGCCAATCGAATAGTTTCACCGGATCTGAAAGACCATCTGATATCAACCAGGACGTACCTTTGATAAGAGTTGCATGCACATGCGCAGACGATGATGGTAGTACTGAACGTCTTGTCGTCGATAAGGTGACGAATTTGGTGGTCGGCGTGGTCGTGGTTGAAGCCGACGTCGTTGTCAACAGTAACGGCATACCATACATATCACACGGAGGTTCAAGGCATGCAAGCGGTTCCTTTCGAGATTTTCGTGCACGTTTCTCGATACGTGATGCATACTTGTTACAAGTTGTAGTAGTAGCTATTGAGTAATCGATATCATGACGTTCCTTATCATTTGTAATTTGCCACAAACAGATACATTCCATTGGAATTGATGCAGGCGGTAATGCGAATGCAGCACCGGATCGCATTGCAAAGTAGTCACAGAAATCTGAAATCGGGTTTCACACCATGCCAGCAAACCATGCATCACACCATAACAAAAAGTTTTGTTGGTACTGTAGTACAATTAAGGCTTCCACAATACGGTTACGACGTCAAAACTGTTTTTATTCCCTCCCTAATTTGTTGCTCTTATAACAAACACATTTTTCTTCTTTTTCAATCGAATCACATTTCATCTGATTGAATTCCATCATACAATCAATCGCAATTCATCTTTGAGGTATTTCTTTTAACGTGAACTTGTTCCTAATTGGGAAATCCGGACTGAGGCAGGTGAGCCGAAACCCTACATAAGATTTCGTTCAGAATGAGGGATACCAAAAGAAAGGGAGTACGAGAACGGGAGAATTATTCCTGTACCCTTCACGGGACCTCAACTGCGGTTCAAAAGTTAGGCTGCAGAAAAACTTCTTACAATATTTGGTTTTACAGCTGTAATTTTAGTTGAATTCAGTCGAGTATCAAGTCTATGAGGAATAGAAATTTATGAAATTCCTTTAGGTTTGGGGTATCCGAAAAGGGCGTTCCCGAGTGAGAAAGGGAGGGGTTCCCTTTGTCGAGATCGCTTATCGTGACAACTCAGCTCTAAGTACTCGGACGTTTGGGGTTATGAGTTGTGGCAGGGTAGTCCAGGCATCGTAACCGAATTGCTGGAGCAAGAAAAGAGGAAATGATGAATAAGTAAAAAAGGAAAGAAGGAGAGGAACGCATGCTCAATCATAAAATTCCAATCCATGCTAACTTACCTATAATTTCGACAGTAAAATTTCGATCCACTTTACCGAGATGGTTGCTTACTCTGCATGTCCACAATCCCTAAAAATGATTACTGGTCAGAATTGAAATATTGTAAAAAAGGAATTTAAGTAAAAAACATGGTAAGGATTAATTCGGTGGAGGATGTCTTCAGTTTAATCCGAATCCTCATCTTACTAAGAAATTTCAAATAATAGGTTTTATTAAACAACAAAAAGGATGGTTTTAGTTTGATACCTGATCAGAAACTTCAACGGCTTTGATGTCGAGCGTCATATGTTTTTTATTTTCGCGAAAACGATGTCCAAATGCCTCTTTGTTTAGCAATTCGCCGTTTCGATACCATTTTACTTCTAACGGCGACTTGGACATAGCCAAACATGTTAGTTTCACCTGTAAAATGACATCATTGAAAAGAGCAAAAAAAGAAGAAATTGAGAATAACAGCGTCAAGTCAACCGTGGTAGCCATTTTTTCAGTAACTTGACAGTGATTGATCGAAATTGAATTCACTACAAAATCTGGTTTGAGTCTGACACGGCGTAAATTGCGCTTTTCGTTCTGTGATAAAACATGATTGATCAGTTACTGGCCACGAAATGATTTCACTGTTGGAAGACTTGTTTACATGCCAAAGCAATAGATTCTTCAAGTAGTTAAGGTGTCAAACATTCCATCACAATCTTCTCTTTCTCCTGAACTCGGGCCCCAAGCCCGACTCTGAGCCTGTATAGTGGACTACGATAGTGTGGGGAAATGACCTGCAGACGGCCATCTGATGTTCATTTGCCAATGTTTTCTCTCACCAAGACATTTTCTTGGCCACAAATTGACGGAACTAAGCTAAACCGGTATGGGCACTCCTGGAATGTGAAGAACGGCCGCGAACAATTTACACTGGCGCCATCAGGTCAGCAACCTTTCCACAATAAGATTGCAAGACATCCTCTACGGATGGGTCTACTTTGAAGAATATTGCAAACTTGTAATTAGATGTTGTAAAAGTTAGAGCAACCTCTCGGAAGGTAGCTGGTGCTGTCACCATCGTTCTCATTTCTAAGCAGCAGGTCCTACATTACTGCAATGCTGGGAGTTATCAACGGCCACACAAATGAACCTTTTCTTTTACATTATTTATAGGTGACTGACACCACAAAAATTGCACTTGGACCGTTTCCTCCATAGCTATATACCTACCGAATTATTCCAATTTTAGAATTATCGCTCATCAACCGTTTTCACCAACACCCATACGGTGTTCAGGCGTGGCCGGCGTTTACAAGGTCAGGTGGTTCAAAATATTCGTCTGTCAACGGTCACAAGGTTAATCCAGTGAAAGTAGATCATGTGGTTGATAAGTGGCACTAGCAGAAAATTTGTAGTTGTCCCCTCGGTTTAGGGTTTGGACTGACTGGGAACTGCGGCTTGTCCACCTCAATCCATCGAGAAAATATGAACGAAGCCCTTTGTGGAAGGTTTTTAGTGCAAAATATTCGTTGAAATGAAATTGAGCCATCGGGCATTGGGGCACACAATGATGTCGATTTGATTGATAGCGAACACTGTGAAGAAGAAGAATAAGGGAGAAATGGCTTCACTGGTCGATAACGGTTCGAACGTCAATGCAAAATTCAAAGAAAAATCAAAGGATGGATAAATCGAGAACCGAATTTTTCGAGTACAAACTAAAATGTTGGGAACGCAAGGGTTCGGACGTACCTTATCGCCAAGGAAAACTTCATGATTGAGCCGTTCAAACGTTTTGAATCGTGGTATTCCATCTGAAAAGATAACATTTCTTCGAAAGTATGGAGCGAAAAATCTGTAAGCTCTTCTAAGCACAGACAAGACCAGCCTTTGCACAACTATATTCATTAGATCCAACTTGATTTGGATTTGGTTTTCATCTGAAGCTTCCCAGAATTTTAGTCATTCCCTTTTCCAGCGGATACCTTTTCCTTCCCTTTTTGGCTAGGTACTCAGCTTCAACCAAATTTAACAATTTTTTCTGAGCATTTCATGATGGCCTCAGAAACTCTCGAGAATGTTCTTAAATGAGACCATGAATCATGGAGCGTGAATCATAGAGGCGTCAGAGAACTTTTACAAAACTTTGTGGTTTCTCAAGAATTTGACCTGAGAGAGCCCTGAATATGATAGTATTAAAATCATCATTGATGTGAGTTACATAATGAGGATCAAGATAATGAGCATCACGAACTTGGAAACACATGAATGGACATCTTCACTGTGAAAATTATTTTGAACCCCTCCCTCTTCAAGACTTTTTTATTTGCATAGTATAGTAGAGAAAGACGGTCGGACCTTTTCACGAAATCTCTGAACAAAGGAAGTGCTAAGCCTCGGGTCCCTGAGGCGAGGACGATTCGCTGGACCATCGGGCTCGTGACAGAGACGAACGGAGACGCTCGTTTGAGGGAATCGATGATCAATGGGACAAAAGGTGATGCAGGTGATAGCAGGAAAAACCTGGCAAGAGTACCTTGCCTGACCAGACGGTTAGAGACTAACAGTATGTCAGTTGACACTAGCCTGGATTCCCCTATTGGGTTCCCTTTTTCAGGACGACTATCACCTGTGCAAAAGGCTAACCAATAGAGAGGCCGCAGTGGTCTCATTATCCCCGCCTATTTGTTCACCATAGGGACAGCTCTTCACAAAACGTGGTTTCATCACTTACAAGGTGTCGAAAGGGCATAGCATTGAAGAAGAACATTTTGATTTGTAATGAACTTCTAAATTGACGTCGGGGTTAACTGCATTATCCGCGCAACCAAAAAACCCATCTCCGTCCGCAACCACGCCCATTTTGTTAAAATTCTGCGTGCAGGTTCTTCATAAAGGGACGAGTTCATGTCTTTGGCATCAAACTTGATCGCCGAAATGTTTTTATTCCACTCGATCGCTGTGCATGTATTCCATCCATAAATCTTACTGTCCAATTGTAAAGTGGATGCGGGAACGCCAATAGTTTTTCAATCCTCATAACGCTTCTGCCTTTTCCATCAACTTACAACCAGGGCGGCGTCCCGTCGCTGTGTTGGAGAGTGGACCGACGCCCCATCACAACGCCGAACGTCTCCATGGAATGACTTTATTGAAAAAAGGAAATCAGTGACTATGTATTAACACGAAGTGGACGTAGAAGGTTCCAGAATGGTTCTTACAATGTGTGTCACCCAAAGAGGTTTACGAGCTAGGCTTGCCCTCAGTTTTCATCAAAAGCTGTGGAAAATAAGGCAGTAGTATGGGCCGACTAGCAGGGAGCTCGATAAATGGTTGAGCAGGATTTTCAAAACATTACTGTCTTTGGTCAAGCCTGTGTACTAGGGGGCATTCGCTGGATCAGTACGGTACAGGTCAGGCAATCTCACGCCTTTTACTTCTTCATTCGGCGCAACTCAAGCTGGCGCAGGATTTGGAAAAATTCTCGTAAGAAGCTAAATAAACAGCAAGCCTCAGAGCTGGAAGAGCCAGAAAGTGTAGAATCATTCTGAAGTTTCAAAAGAAAAAATGTTGTCAAAGGCAAAACATGACTTGGACTGGCTGGGCCAATCCGATGAAAAGCGACTAGGAAAAAACGGGATCAAACTCCTTTAGCGAAATCTGTAATGAAAAGGAGAAATTATGAGGAGGTCATTCTAGTAAAGTGGTCAAGAAGTCGTATTCCTCATAGGAGCTCTCACAGCCCCCTCTATGTCCTTCCTTTTGAAGTTTGAGGCTTTTCTAGAAGTTCGGCAGGAGTGGAACTACGAGCTGAGTGAGAAGGCGAGGGAGGGGAGTTCAATGAAGCAGAATGAAATTGCTTTGAGAAAACCATTTCCATAATCAGTCCTAGCGCAAAATTGTTAGTCCGAAGAATAGTCAGTCATCGAGGAGCAGTAACTTTTGCTAACCCCATTTGTTTTGACTGAAACTACTTGATAAAATCCCTGCATATACCCAATTCATTCAGATACTAAAATACTGTAGTGAACAAGTAAAACGATACTCGAAGAATGAAGAATGTAGCAAGGTGACAACCTGAACGAGGCGCTATCCTTGAAATGTCATAAACCCTGATCAACAAAGCTTACCTTTTGTGTTGGAGGATTGTAACAATGGTTATGAACACCGGCATGAAGTGTGCCACGTAGGCCAACTCAGCACTCAGGTATTCACACGAATCTTTATAGCAGTAAGAAAAACTACGTATTTTGAAGCGAAGAGTAATATCTGTAATCTTGGCTCCTCACTAAATGGGCCATGACGAGGTCCGTTCAAGCTTTGGTTTAGAATTGGTCAGAGAATGAAGTAAATAGCGGTGTTCAGGGTGGAATTCGTGCATTAGTGAGAATACGACAGATTTTTTATTGTAAAATGGATTTTCAAAAGTTAGAACTGTACTAATAATCGTCTAATAAACTCAAAGATAAGTTCCTTCACGAATCAGTAACTAGCGAAATGAATGAATAACAAGTAACCTCTGGAATAATACTGTTCCAACCCGACCACCAATGATGATAACACTGGCGTCAGCAATAGAAGTGAAATAGTCATCGTTGACGTACATCGATTAATTCCATAACCTAAAAAACGATCACTAACGTCTAAATCTGTCACTCAACGTAGACTAATAACAATACTGCGAAAATTTTAATGAAAAATCGACATAGTCGGTAGTGATGTATAATGCGCTTTTCTGTTACACAACACAATTGCATGGGTCGGTTCAAGGTCGTAAGCCAAACTGATAAACTGCCTCAGCGATTGTTATGCCCGACTTGTACGGCGGTTTCAGATCCATTTTATAAGGAATCAAAATGGAGAACCAGTCAGCTGCCTCAAGAGTACAGCACAAGTTCTTTTGAGACTGAAGAGCATGACCTCAAGTAGGTGCATCGTTAATATTTCTTTCGGTTCTGATGAGTAACGCCACTAAAATTTGATGGTAAAGCATGATACAGAGTGAAAATAGTTTTCTATAGCGATGATATGTATTAATTAGATGACTTTCACAACAACCAATCTCCATGAAATTGGTTCATTCGAGTGTTTTCAACCCCGTGGTCGCGGACACCTTCTCTACTTGTGTCCACTGTAAGATAGTTTTCTACCTTGACCTGTCCGACGCTTTCATTAACAGTAGGACTCAATATTATTAAGATAGTCAAGGTTGTGATATATGAGAGAGTATCGGTGGAATCGCTGAAATTGAAACCATAAGTGGTAGCTAGAACAATCTTGAATAAGCGACACCCTGACATTTGATTGATCGATTCTATTGTCAATTAATTTCCAAAAGCTGTTTCAATAGGTAGATATAAAAAATAATATAGATATTGTGTTTGGGAATAATATAGATATTATATTATTATATTATAGAGATATTGAGAATTTAACAACAGCCACTTTTCATCCATTTGTCCTTCTTCTTCGAAAAATACTTGGAAATCCATGTTCAAAATCATGACGTTTTTTCCTCGAAGAAAAATATTGTAGAAAGTGTCATGTTGATTTATTCCCTGCTATTGCAAATGCAGACTTCTCATTTCTACAGTATTGGAAACAAGAAATTTTATGACACGAACAAATCATTATCATTCAGACCGTTATTGCTGAATTTCATATGATGGAAGCCGTTTTCCAACGAAATAATGGCTAGTTCTCCCCTTTACGTCAGCATTACGGGATGCCAGAGTGAAACGTACGAAGTTCTTTCTAATAGAACTGATTCTTCAGGGCTAGGAGTAACAGTCTGATGAAGTACAGCTACCGTGAAAGTGTCAAGTAAATCATATCAAAATCTTATCCGACGATTACGGTTCTAATTATACCACCAAGGATCAGCTCCCGTTCAGCGCGGGTGATAATACTTAAGTGGGCCTAGTTGGCGACCACGGTCCGCCATGAGCTTGAAAAAAAAACCTTTTTACCTTGTATAAAAATTTGAGCGTCATGCAGATTCTTCAAAAGAAAATGTCTCGAAGTAAGACATAAGAGTAATCCTCAAGTATTAGAAGTCACAAGATCTGAGAGAGAACAGAACCAGTAGTGTTTTACTTGTTATGCAAGTCGTGTGAATTCTACCTCATTCGTACAGTACATTACAATGGTTTTCACCTATAATTTACAGTTATTTGATGGTAATCCACACTTATTTACGTTCTAGACGTTTCGGCGAAGATGAAGTTTTTCTAATAAAGAAATTCGCCTTTAAAGGAACATTACATCATCGAACTTTTGTCTTAATGGCCCGACAAATAAAGGAATCATACAAATTTTTTGGAAGGTAGTTCAGAATGACTAATGTTCGTGATTCCCATGATACGACCATTTGATAAATTGCACGATGACAGTTAAAATGAATCGATCGAATGGCATCCACCCATGAATGGACCGACAAAACTTTTACCCCTTGATCAGAAAATGATATTGTTAAACGAACGAACGATCTTGGCAAGAATCCAGAAACAGGTCGAATTTCAAGAGACGTGAATGTGAAGCAAACGTGTAACACGCGCAAAACGAAGACCGGTATGAGAGGAAAAATGGAATCTATGAAATGATGGTGGGGGTAATAAAACCAGTAACGACGACCCAGTGATTCTTAAGGTTACTGTTGAAAAGGGTTGTATAAGTTTTTGAGTGTGGCATTTATGTTTATGGGAGGCCTCCAAAAGAGCATAGGTAGACTGTGACTAGTGGGGTTGGAAACAGCATAAAAATTATGTAGTTGGAAACAACGGAAGTAGAAAAAAATGGAGATGTAGCTGCCTCCCTGAACGGTAAATCTTCGAATGCACCGATCGCCGATGACAGCTCGTCACAGTGGCGCTACGCCATCGTCGATACTCGTAGCAAATTGATGAGTTACGGAGGTGACAAGGAGACCCTTTTCGAGGTGACTTTCAGAGAGACAATCGGAAATTCGCCGTTGCATCAAATTGGGAACCAAGTAGCACNTCATTGGTAAGTCAAAAATCATCAACAAATTAATGATGGGTAAGGTAACATGAGGTCTTTGGGAACCTACGCCCGCATATCGCTCCAACATTTATCAAAATGATAGGGCACAGACTAGTTCAACTGCTAAAGAACAGAAATCACTGGCACATTGAATCGAAATGAAGCAATAGTGTAACCAATAGGTTTCGGCGGAAATGTTGGCAGCATTGTGACGTGCACTGTGATGGGATCTATGACGAAATGTGTTCAGCACATGAGAAATTTCGATAAAAAGTTATGATCATCGATCGATAGTAATAAATCGAATCGATATTCTTGGTAGTAGGTACAGATGGAACGAGTCTAAAACAGGTCGCGCGAATCACGCTCGCGGCTCTGTTGGCGCTTTCCGTCTGCGCGTTCGCTCTCTCGTTTCGTTTTTCTTTCTTTTTCCCCACTCCCCACTCCGCCCATTTAAAGAATGTCCGATGAAAATGATAATACGATTGTGTTAGGTTGGATTTGCTGTGGACGGCCGCCTCATGCTCATCAACACAATGCCGCCCCGCTTTCTTGGCACTCACACAGCCTGTTCTCGCGCGACTCGTCATTACCGTAATGCGGAAAAACGTCGGACTCAGGAACTGTGAAATCAGCTACTTCAAGGCACGTATTCATTCGGGAAAATGGCAAAAAAAAGGTAAAACTTTGTGGTTATGATGGATAATTGGTGAACGAACCTCCTTAGTAGGATTGACCAGGTTGAAAGAGTCCTCAAAGTACTTATACTACTGCCCCACTGAAATTCCCTAGATACTTGATAGGTGCATGAGCGATGAATTAAATCGTAGGTGATTACATGTCAGTCGACAATACCACGTGATAAAGGTCAGCAGTTCCCATTATGGTTTCTGACATTTCAAAAACTACTTCATTCAGGGGCTGGAAAATGAGACACAGGACACAAAGTACGATATTTGGATCCTGTTACTTCTCCTCCTGGAGAAACTAATTCAACGATAAATGAAGAGTGGTTTGGAATAATACCACCTAATAATGGGAAATAAACAAATTTCTATGAGAATACCAGACAAAATAGCAGGAAAAATCGTTTCAAGCTTGGAGCATCAAAGATGGCGGAGACGAACCAATTCTAAATGAGTTCGCCACTCTCAGAAAAGTCTCCCATTTAACAGTCTAATTAAATAATCGATTAAGTCACTAATACGATGACAACCTAATGGAATCGATATCATCCGAAGAGTCTGGATGAGGAAACCGGATGAGGTCGACGAGTTTAATTCACGATATCAACCAACGATCCGCCACTAGGCCCGTCTCAGGTTTCCACTAATCTCACCGCAAATCTTACCGCCCTCTCACCCCCGCCCTGAACACCCCCCGACCGCTGTAGGAAGGGAGTTTCCCGTGCGACTGACTGGTGCGCCGACGTTCGGGACATTATAGAATCGGACATCTAGTAATATCGGGAAACAATTTATGATTATTGTAATAATGGAATAATATGTTATCCATAAAATATGGCGGGTGACGTATCGTGGGACCAGATCGGAAGGGAAAAAAGAAAATTTAAGGACGCATGTGTGCTGATAGCAACAGTTTCTGAACAGTATACGCCACAGATTGGTTTGGAACAGAAATTTCAATTCTTCAAAAAAAGGTTTGTGAACGAGACTGCAATAATCCAGAAAAAAATGTTGTAAATTAAGGGGCATTCAAAGTACAAAGGAGAAAGCNATACGGTACTAGTAGAACAACCCTTTTATACATTTTAATTCCCAGAAAAGTCTTCCTTACATGGTTACTAGTTGACATAAGTAGTTAGTGAAGTCTCTTCAAGGAGGAGTACTCGTATGTTACAGAATTTGACAGCGTTCAGAAGTGACTATATTCCCTCCTCTCTTCTACCTTTTGCTATATTCAGTCACCTGAAAAAGAGGCTCTAAGAACTGACGTCTGCCAGTTTGACGTTTAGCAATTTCTGGCAAAAATCCAGAAAACAATTGTTCCCCATATTATGCCAATACTTGATACAGGTTCTTGGTAATACCGTTAGAGCTCACGAAATTGCTCAAAGGTCACGAATAAATCGGCGCATCCTCTCGAAAGTTCAGCAGGATTCCTTTATTTGAGTATTAATTAGTTAAATACCTTAAAGTCATTATTTGCGGTTTTTTGATTCCTTCTCGAAGGAATATTGAAAAAGTAATTGTACTTGGAAGTAAGCACAAAGGAAGCAAAATCATCCTGTTGCTTTCGAAAAACTGGTAGAAATGGATCTGTGTAGCTGTGAGAAAGCAAGAAAATTGAAATTCAAAATTGAAGATGATCTGGAACGGCACAGTAGAGACGGTAATGTGGAAGGAGGTGGCAGAGAGGGACACTCGAAGAAAAACGGAGTCGTGAGGCGGATTTTCCCTCATATCAGGTCTTTTCCATGCAGGGGCAGCATTGAATGCATGTTTTTGATGAAGGCGTTAGAATGATGATCGGCAAACCGGTGCCACCAGGTCGATTGGTCGGAGAGAGATGTCGAGCGAATGACTAGACGGCGGTTAAATTGCTATGTTTGAAATCGAATGAAGAAATGAAAAAGCCATTGATGATTTCTAGTTATGTTTTGTTAGTCGCAGTTGAAGTGGCGCTGCATAAACGCATTTCTCTCGAAAAAAGGCAAACTCTGGCATTTTGTTATAAGATATATTCTGAAAGAAAAATTGGGCAACTTTAAAAAAGCTCATGGTTAAACGTGGTTTTAAGACTTTCTTAACTGGCTACTTCAGTATATTAACGATAGAATCGAGTTCAAATGGTTGCTTATGGAAGGGACTGGCAGGAAACTAAGCTATTGCCTTCGTTCCGCCAGATGTAGGGATCTAATGTCAACCGAACCCCATTTTGTAAACGGAAGAAGTTGGAATCTGAGGGCTAATCGTTAAGAACACCAAGCGTTTCAGCGGTATTTGCCTTCGTTGTACACATCTTTCTTGCTTTTCGCCAAGTTTCCATATCAAAACTAGTGGATTAAGAGCTTCTTCAAACAATGCTTCAATATTCCTTCCTCTTTAGCGGAGCCAAAAACTCAGGGTTTGAATGGGTTTTTACCCTTCACTGAAATCGTAAAGCTGATTTTACTCAGATACTTCACATTCGTTGAGAGGAGTAAAATGGAAGATCTTAGAAGCTCTTCACGGAGAAGGGACCAACCTCTATGAAGCTCAGGAGTTGGAGTGAACTCATTGAACTTATACAAGGTTTTAAACATTTGGAGCCAGGTTCATGAAGAGGTACCTTGTCCAGATATCTAACGTTAATACAAGTTCAACTGAATCCCCTGTACTGAATCTCCAAGTGATGTCAGAACAGAAAACTTGCTCGGTAAGAAATGGTCGTAATGAAGACAAATGCAATGACCGTAGCATTTTCCTACTACCCAAAATAACAGCGATGAGAGCACTAAAGAGTAAAAGTAACATCAGATTGGTAAGGTCTCACAGATTCTTCAGAAGCACCTCAATGGAAGATGATTGGTGGAGGAAAGAGGGCTAGTACACGTCAAGTAGACGATATGGCAAAGATCATCAACTCTACTACTGGTTCTACAGAAAGCTGCATCAAAAGACTGGTACCACGCCAGACTCTCCATAAAGATTCGTTCCTTACAATACCATACAGTTACTCATTTGGTTTAGCTCGAAAGAATAAGTTGAAGGAAGCCACGGGTCATGAAAACGGTCTAGGACCGGAGTCCTAGGGTTACTAATGGGGCCCGAAGACGTTCGCGGGCTTGTGTTTGCCGATGAGCACATATGTCTAATAATAACGGAATACAAATGCGAGACATGTGGCCCGGTCCGGAAACCACGCATATGGGACGAAAAAGTCACACCAGACGCCGCTGCCGTCGGTCTCTGCGGTATACCAGCCGGCTCCGGCACAAAGTGAAATTCTGAACGAAGCAGCCCATTGGTCGGCAGCCGGTCCCACTGTTAGTCAGTGGAGCCGTCAAACTTACCAGCGAAGACATAGCTCCGACAAATTAGCTGCTGACTCTGTGATAAATTACTTGTCCCTATCGACAGTGTTGGCTTGTAATTCCCGTATCGAAAAGGGAAATAGGATCATACCATCATACCATCCAAAATGGGTACCATTTCGAGATCATACTCGGGTTGCTCAGTCTGCCAGAGCTCGTGATTCCTTATCGAATCTTCTCGATCTTGAGATTCTCGAATCTTTTTCAAAATAAAATAAACTACTAGGGTTGCTTACAACGACCATGTGAGGGAGCTTTGCAATTTGTTAACGAAATACTTACTAGTTGTCTCATGAAATCCCTGAAAAAAGATTTACATGATGTAATGCTCGATCGAATAGAGAATCATGCCTTTTAGTAGCAGACAATACTGCCACTAATGTATAGTTCTGGACGGTTATTACTGATCACTGATCGGTTGTCAGGTTTTCGTTTTCTATAAAACGATTATTCCCTCGATGGACTCGAAGGGCTAACTAACAAGTTATATTGGCAATTCAGTGACTTATAAAGGCTATGCCGCCATCTGGAAGTCTGTACTCACTTTTCTCATGAAACGGGGTTCCACCTTATTTTAAAACTATTTTTCGTATTTATTAGTAGTTAAACGGGTTAAACATGGCATTCGATTCCCGAGGAAAAATATCTTGACTCGACTAGATGCAGGTGTCAGCGCTGGCTAGAAAATACTACCTTTTTAAGTAACTGAATAGTTAGTAGTTACTCTCCGGAGGGAAAAAGATGATACAGCAACTGCTGCATCCTTTCCCAGCGTGAGTAACTACTCACTTACTGTCATTGCGAAGTTGACTGCTCGGGTATAGATCTCTTAGATTAACATTAATTATTTATTTTTATTATTTAATGCCCTTGAGTGAAATGGGATCAGCATTCTTTGAAAAGATGGGAATGAGATGGAGTTATAGTTCTATTCGTCCCGTCAATCGTAGTGTGTTCAAATAAGCATCAAAATGCTATGAATTTCCAATGTGATTGGGCTGCATGTCAAATATAGAAATTGATCGATAGGGAGGTCTATGTCCTAATTTGCTTCAAACACTCTCTGGCTTCGATTATGACTTGGAAGAAGTAAGTAAAGTAATACGAACTCTACCGAAGCGTCTGTGCGAACCATGGTTCAGCCGTCAAGAACAGCACTTGACTGACAGTTGAAAACGCCGTTCTCTAGCTTTTCTAAATATTGACCTTTTACATGAATGACGACGAAGTAATGAGGTTCAGATGGTGAGCTTCCTGTTTGCTTCTTCAACACAATCCTCCAAGCACGGCTCTGAAAACCATAAATTAGTCCCATATGTGAACAGCGACCGTTCCTACTTGAGAAAGCCTTTATCAATCATTTCATTCCCCTATTTCTTCATCAACAAAATACTTTTTCAAAGATATGGATCCCTACCTTCCTCGTACTGCTTTGCTTTTCATACCATATATGAAATTGCTACACAACAACAGCAGAGATTGTAACACCCTTCACAGTTCTCTCACAAGGTTAGTTAAATTTCCGAGCAAAACTTTGACCTTGTGCGTCCCGGAGGTCGTGCTCTTCATACCTTAACCGAGATCCCACTTGCCCTCGCCTTTTTAATGGCTCACCAGCCAAAGCTTAGCAGAACTCACAATAGTATGTTATGTTATGTTTATTACGTTGCTAAGGCAAACGCAAGAAAAGCCAGAAAATTACCACAAGAAGCAACAAGAAAACGAAACACAAAACACAAACATTCGTATATAGCAACAAATAAGTTCAATCAACCCAATGCACCCGAGAAGAACAGAACGGTTAATTTCAAAGAACTAGGAGATTGAGGCTTTGGACAATGCTGCAGCTACGTATCGTTTGAACACCTTTGAGGAACCTGGGATCACGAAATTCCTAGTCACCTTGTTGAATAAACTTCCAA
>UZAF01016108.1:64874-115492 GCA_900617895.1 Haemonchus placei | reverse complement strand
AGAAGCTTATAAACCATACATATGTCAAATACTTTACGCCGTGACTCAAGTGTGGATAGATTGAAATACCTATTCCGAATGGCGCCTTTAAGAATCCTAGAATAGAGAAAACTTCCAGTACGGAGTAGTACATCGTGTTCAGGCGGTCAGCCAATATCGGCATCTAACCGTTTAGCTGAAGGCTGTTCTTGTCACAACTTTGTCACTCTGAAACCAAAATTTTGCCAGCAGTTAACATGAACATCAAGTCAGAACAAGTTACTACAGTTCGTAACTGAGTTTAATTTGTAATCTCACGTCGACCCAGCGGTATGTGCACCATCTTGACAGAGGTATCTGTCGTTGGGTAGACATATTGCTACTTGTAATTCCAAAAGCAGTAGCGTTTTAGTTTGATGTCTGAAAAATGATTCTGATAAAGACCTTTGGAGGGTCAGCTCACAGCTAGTAGGCTGAACAAAAGGTTACTTTTTATTCGGATCTACCCAAACATGGCACCTGACCTAGTTACTATCATGATTCAAAACTGTGTCCTGATCATGTTTATTCTCAAACAACACCGAAAAACCAACAGCATATGGCATGAACAGTAGTAACATAAGAAGTCTAGATAGAATATAGTAAGCTAAAATGAATAATGCCCGAAATACCCTTTGTGACGCACAACAATCTTTCCGCAGTGCAGCTGTGAGTAGACATTGTACAGTACTTTGCGAGTGCTCCAAGTTCGAGATCCGTACAGTCTCGTAAGCACACTGGCATGGCATTTCGTATGGCAACAAAGATTCTTGAGCTTCGCGAGTTACTGGCCTACATGAAAATGGTTGCAGAGGGAAGGTGCCGAATCATCGGAATATGATTACGGAAGGCTTAACGCGAACGAGCTTTCAATCGGAAATTATCGGAGCATATGGGCAACAGTAGCGTCGCTCTGTTTTCCGCTGCTACGACAACAAGTACATGTTCAGTTCCCTTAGCGATGTTGCATAAATCTAGGATATTAAGTTCACCGCTCATAAGAACCAATGTAAAACTCCCTCAAAAGACGTTTACTGGTTCCTTTGTTCGCAATATTGAACGCAAACAGATGTAGGCCAGACATATGAGACATTATAAAAACTTTTTTTAGCACAAAAATTCCAAACTGTCAGTGATAGCACCACTTGTAGTCAACGCAGACAATAGCTATTGACTATCCACACCACTGCTTGATACATCACAATGAATACAATACTAACCAGACCGCTTGAGATCCTTCATGCACCAGGCCATTACCATAGTGGCATTTGGTAAAACTACTGAGCAATCTCCAGGCTCTACATAGACGCACAGTGTTCGATGTGACCACACATGCTCCAAACAAACTTTTCATGTCGGCTTTGGCATGAATCCTAAATAGGTGTGAGCGAATAACATCACAATATTTAGTGCGGATACTTCAGTTACTTGATTTAATTTTGCGTAGAACTCCCTTGCTGGAGCTTCAATACTCTCTCCTTTAATCTTCTTCATACTTCATTACGAATATAAACGCCAAGCATGAGAGCCAAAGGGAAGGGAAAATAAAAGTGGGGACCTTATATCAATGAAAAGCTTTCATTGAAGCTATAACGTCTACTTTTTCTTGCACTGATCCAGTCTTCAGTTTTTACAAATTAAAGAGGTGCCCAAATAAAAATTACATTGGAAGATCTTTGACTCTCTGAAACCTAATTTAATTCTCAATTCAGTTACCTGATGCCATCGATAGGTCCAAAACTGGTGTCCATTCTTGTCGTAACTACTGCCTTTCCACCTTCCTCCTTTCACTTATCTATCGCGGTAGGATTTACTTCAAGCAAATGGGGTTGGTTTAGAATACTTTTGTTATCAGTATGTGGTACGATACTTCTAAGACTTACATGAATAAGATACAAATTCAGCCGACATGTCCTCCACCGAGTTGCGCTATGCCGCTAAGCCATCCGCTTGCGCTTTCGATTCCAGCCTAATGTGTAGGGATATTCAATTCCCTCTTCTCCACTCCACTGCGATGTAGCGCGGAGTTATCTACTCACGCTTTCAACCCCAATCTTATGTGTTGCGGGGCTACTTGATTCTGCCTCTTCTCCGCACCATTGCGATACAGCGCGGAGTGATCCGCACATGTTTTAGCCCCATTTTGATGTAACGCGGCGTTATCCGCCCCCGCTCCTGCTCCATTCCACTGTGATATAGCGCGGAGCTATCCGCTCACGCTTTAGCCCCATTCTGATATAACGCGGGGTTATCCGTCCCCGCTTTTCCTCCACTCCACTGTGATGTAGCGCGGAGTGATCCGCTCACGCTTTGATCCCATTCTGATATAACGCGGCGTTATCCGCCCCGCTCCTCCTCCATTCCACTGAGATGTAGCGCGGAGTGATCCGCTCAAGCTCTCAACCCCAATCCTATATGTCGCGGGGCTATCTACGTCTGCCTCTTCTCCACTTCATTGTGATATAACGCGGAGTTATACGCTCATGCTTTAGCCCCATTTTGATGTAACGCGGCGTTATCCGCCCCCGCTCCTGCTCCATTCCCCTGTGATGTAGCGCGGAGTGATCCGCTCACGTAGGGCTATTTGCGCGGGCTTTCGCTTCCAATTCTTACCCTATTCCAATGTAACTTAGGCCCATTGCTTTGGGCTTCTCCACTCTACTGTGATATGTATATCGCGGAGTTATCCGCTTGTGCTTCTCTCCCCAATCCGATATATCGAGAATTTTTTGTTTTACGTTCCTCGTTGCGAACAATTTTGACGGAAATCGCACCATGTTTTCTTTTCCCGCTTTTCAGTGCCATGTGAAATACATGGGCGGTTCGGCACACATTCTTTGTTCCTGAAAATAAGCCTTGATTAAAACAGTCGCGGAATTCAGGTGTAGATAAGTGGCGGATCTTGTACCCGAACCCTTTGACAGGCACGCGCGTGGCAGTAGCCTCGCGGCAATCAACATAATCACCCGACATAGATTCGAACTATTACCTCACAGGGCGCCCTGTACGCGGAGGGCGCGACTGCGTCCGGGTACAAGATCCCCCATCTGGGTGCAGATAGTCAAGCTTTTCCTGCCAACACTCAAGAACTTGTAGCACTTCAACAATTTGTCGACCATGAATTAATCAATTTCAGCTAGCATTTCCCTCCCGAGAGATTACAGAACTAGCCATTCAAAACTTGTTCATGGATGGAGCCACCGGCAAGTTCTAAAAGGTAATAAGCAAAAATGGCACTATCGCTGACAATTAATTTTACCACGAGGCATTCTTTTTTATTGATTATGATTTCTTACAGTTGAAAGCGCCTTCGTATATTATTCATAATGTGGACNAAAACTCATACAAAAAAGAACGATGTTCGTCACATACAAAAAAAGAACACAAATAGCACTACAAATGGCAGCTCGCACTTGCTGTGCTATGTTTGCCTTCAAATTTGAGAAACGCTTCATCAGAGGTGCAAAGAGTACGTGGGAACAACGATGAGACTGCATCTTCGAAGGCGCAGGATCCACTCTGCCATCCATTGGCATGAAGACGTTTTTGAACAATCAGAATATTAAAGTGTTAAACAATTAGAATATCAAAGCGGAACGTCTATGGTGACCAGACCAAGTAGCATTTATCAGCGTCAACGTTACGTCACTCGACGATGATAACAAAATAGCAGAAGCAAGCGTTGAGAGAGCTTGAGATACGAAACACCATATGCAGAGCGTCTCATAAGTATAAAGTCATCCTCGGAATATGGCATTCCAGAATGAAAACAGTTGCGTGTTTAGCCTTGTTATTGAATCACCGATTTTAGAACAAATTCTGGCTGAATTAACTTCTGGTTTAACATCGACATAAAAAACATAATCGTGAATGATTTTCAGTCTCTCTACAGAAGCATAAGCTTACTTGCAGAACTCGAAGAGATTATCAGTGTTTATGGCAACCGAAATATAACACAACCAACACTCTATAGGTCCAGCTTGTTCTATAATAGCTCAACATCGATTAGAATCCGTGGCGTACTCGAAACAAGCTCATGCAGTATTATACTCCACTACCAATCTTATTCCAGGCTTTAAAGGTTGATCATCTTTGGCGACTTTGTTCTTTTGGAAAACACAGTTAAGACCGTGTCGCCAGTTCGAGAATGACCCAGTGCACCTTGCAAGACTTCTTGGTAGTCCTTGGAGTGCATTTTGCAGGTCCCGAAAGCAAGCACCAGCACGACTTCTTTGCAAGAGGCCTCCATACCATGACCTCCTACGGAATTGCGACAGCTATGCTACTTTGTGTGCTTTCGGAAGTCACATCGATAGATTATCGGGACCATCCAGATTGGACTTCTTCTCATTGTACTTCGATTAACTTAACGAGGTTACGTGACTGCATGAATCATGCGTAATAGAGTTTTATCTTAATCCAGTAGCTTCCCAAGTTCAACTTTGCAATAGTATCGTAGGTTTCTGTAGTAATTGGTAAGACGCGGAGCTCTGTTCATTGTAGACCTGGCGATGCTGCTACTTCTATTTAAGTCCTCCACCAGTACATTACGACCCTAAAAGGCCCATTCTCGAGCAAGCTTGTTTCAAAGAGCAGGCACTGTTTAGACCAGCTCTCAGAACTCTCCTATTGTTGCTGGCAGTAACTTCGTACGAGCATCCCATCATCGGAGAAGCTCTTGAACATTGACTCTCTTCAGATACCTTCGAATAGAACGCAGGGGGCTTGCGATATCCTCCAAATGGCTCCCATACTGAGCGCTGTATCACGGAAGATTTATTTTGCGTCTTTTCTTCTAAAGAGAGATTGCAAACTGAAATCTGTAAAGGGGAGACGAATTCGTGTGAATTCAGAAAAATCGTTTACACCCTTAACGGGGGGAGGGGTTTGGCGATATACTAAATATTCATAATCATGCATTTAAATGTAATAGTTGACGACGCGAAATTAAACGCGCGCCCTAGCTGGCGTCAGTTATTAAATTGTTGTTCCATCGACACCGCTTACTAACTGTTTCTCCGTTTTTTGACATTAAATCACCGCATTATAAGGTTTGAAATAAGGTTTCAAGACGAACAATGTGCTGAAGAAGTACCCTAGTTCCTACAAGGAGAAAAAGTGGTGAGGATTTAGGCATGAACGACACGCCACGCGGCAGATTACGTACGTGTTTCGATCGTTTCAGTACCCTACAGCTGAGATGAACCAAATGAGATTTGCACTAGTCCTTGGCATCACCATGAGGTAGTGCAAACCTCTTAACTATGGCAATAAAGCCCTTTCGTGTGTGAGTTCATGGTTCAACAATTTACTTGTCAAACGTTCAAAATAAGAGAATCTTGAAAATGTTTCGATCCTAATAGACGCAATTCTTTTTAAACGCGCATAATAGCTAATTTTTCTACTTATCTCTTACAACTTCCTATTCTCCCATTATGACGGTAGGCATGATGTTATGGCGCGTCTCGTCCGCGGCACCGCGCTGCCACAAGCTCCGCCCTCCACGCGAGATGACCTCATTATATTCGCGCGTGAAACGCACAACTCCCGATTTTTGCTAGCTGAAATAGTTGCTAGAGTGACAGGCTGTTTTGTCAAAACACTGAAAACCTAACAACTATTTCATTTTTCATAACACGTGACCCGGTTTGAATCCAATAAAAACAAATACACAACCAAGGAATGGAATGCCACCAAAAACAAGAGATGAAGAAATAACACATCATGAGTGAATGAGCCCCTGAGAGTATGACACCATCATGAATTATTAGAGAAAAATTCAACTGATTCGTGAGAGACATAGAAGCACGAGCAGTATAATTGAGCAGCAGCGCTTTTGCAGTTCGCTGGCCGCATTCTGACTTTACGTCTGCGCCGTAACACGTGACACGTCCGTTGGCCACGTACAGCCTGCGTTTGATCGATAGATATAGACTGTGTGCTGCCAGTGGCCGAAAGACTGCGCATCCAAGCTTTTTTAAGACATAACGTTTTCTTGAAAAGTCTGAAAGTCGCCCAATTTCACTATATGGCAAGAGCATAAAGCTTCAGGAGTACCGTTCACCATTTCGAATTGTGAGCCTGCCTTTGCTCATTGTTCGACTGCGCATAATCATATGTACATAACCGTCACGTTTATATCTAGAACCAATTTCTAACACACATGATCGAACAACCGCTACTTGCGTTGATAGAGCAGCAAGTTGGGGTGAATTACCGACTTTGAGAAACTTCTCATCAAAAACGTAAGCAATCAGTCAGAGGAATTAGCGCGTAGCTCTATCACGATTACATCACGTTTTTCTTAGTTTTCATGACTTTAGGCAAACAACTGTACTTCTGCAATTGCAAGAGTGAGGCTTCACTATAGATGTATAAAGAAAAAATTCAAGACAAGTATTCATTGACAAACGAATGAAACGCCTGAGGTAATGTCAATGAAGATGTTCCAGTAAGTATGTACAACAAAAAGACTGAAATCAAAGTACTCATTAAAAGATCAAGAGAGCGTCAACATCGACGCGCGCTATTGCGATGAATGCGAGTGCTCCCCGGGCAGTATCGATCGGACCGCTCGCATCGGAACGAAGTCGCGCGCGCCGATACACACGTACTATGACGTTCACTATTGGCTAGACGTCTAATTTTGTGTTAAACTACCAATAAATTCTTTCAACGTGTACAGAAGTGAACGAATGGAATAGAATGGAGGATTTCTGGATAGACATATCAGGAATGCCATTACACGAATCATTTCAGGTCCATTAAGTGTATCATTTGTTCTCAAGCATATTATACTTCTATTCGACTGCCCACTACAATAGAACCAAGAAATCAACTATGAAGAGATATGACACTCAGAACGTAAGTAAGCAGGAGTAGAAATATCAGTGCAGAAAGTTATTCAATTTTACAAAAAGAAGAAAAATTATTTACTATTCTACATAAATTATTGGCTACACGATAGAGATCAGGTATTGCCTCTCTTATAACTATGGAACTGTACACTAGAACACATATATACATAGAAAAAGAAAATTCGATATCTTCTCTATATCACCTAGTAGACAATGTTTTCATGGGAGTACTGAAAGCAAGGCAGTATTTCATGTAGGTACTTCGTTCATCCAGGTATCGATTACAGTTGTAAATCACAATGACGAACCATACTTCGAGGAATAAGGAAATTAAGTAGACTATCAATATCGAATAGATACGTACCATGGTGCCTTCAAAAAGCTTTTATTGATTGATTTCATTGACCAGTAGACAAGAAGAATTTTACCTGCATCTAAAGCGACTGTGTTGTGTACAGGATGTTCCATGAAGGGAGCGGCGTTGATCAGCCTGTAGAAGACGGCTGAGTCGGTTGTTATTGCTATCAATCCACTAACTAATACCAATGCGAAGCATATTATCGCAATCACCTGAAGAGAAGTATTAAGACAACAGGTTAAATTATATCGCAGAATTTACGACGGAGGTGTCACGTAAGACCATCGTTCGTATTTTTTTTTTTGAAAGAAAAGTCTGCATTAGATTTGTTAACGTCAAAGAACACTGGTTTACGCACCGTTAGTCCCGTACGCATAATTTCTCGTATTGTGTGTAACAAATGTGCGAGGCAGAATGAATGTCATACCATTTGCCGCTCAAATATGCCGCATATCGCGCGCGGAAAAATCGCGCGTCGAACTGACTTTGTGTGCTCGATCTCGCTAATTTAGTTTTATAAAATCTATAGAATGCAAAAAGTCTTCCTCTTCTTCTTCTACCCCAAAGGTCTACTGCCGTCGTAAGGTCTGCTGTTCTTATCAGAGTTCAAAGGAGTAATAGCAGTGAATTCCTACATAAAACGTTTTGATTTCACTAGCATTTCATATTGCACATATTCCAATGATACAGAGAGAAATGACATATAAAGCGCTTCGGACAAATATACAGCTTTCGTGGATAAAAAATACAAACGGTAAAAAAATATAAGTGTTTGACATATCAACCCTTGTTTGTATCATTCTACGTTCTAAATCTGGGTATATGTCAAAAGTCATGACATAAATTTTATAAGCAATTCTGATTCAGTAAATATAATAAAAAGCGAACACCATATACCTGCACAGCAATATGTGGAACGAGCAGCAAAGCTTGATTTCGTGAAAGACCAATAAATAGGAGGAAAACAACAAAGGCTCCCAGTCCCAAGCCGATCATTTCGGCAAGGAACGATGCAAATACGTAATTCTCTTTGACTCCTCGGGCCTGAAAGAATCAGAGCTTTTCTGGTTCAAACATTTTGTATGAAGTTAATTTCCAAAAAATAGCGGTTTTCGTTAGCGATTTTCATCTTAGTTTCCATGACAACTCTGAAGAACGGAAAGGAGCAAAATGGCAAAATGGCTATGACACTTAGAAAAACAAATTAATAACTTGATATCAAAAGAAGGAACGCACATCTTGTAATCTGCCGTCATGTTGGAAGTATACAAGAAGAGAATGAATCAGGAAAAATAGGATCATGAAGACATGAACGGCCCCAATGAGGTAGGCACCAATTTTTACATGGAAGCAGTTACACAGGCAGCGATATTCTTCCGAACTTTCATCAAACTGTACAGATCGAGGTACCTGTAAAATTTTCAAGGTAATGACTTACTGAGTAGACTAAAGGTAAATGAGAAACCGCTATATGTTCAATTTTTCGTCGTGACACACATCCCCATAGTAATCGCTCTGATTTTGTCTATCAGAACATTGGCTTAGCTTTTCATCCCAATAATCTTAACTAGTTTATAAAAATCTTTTTTTTTTGGAAAGACGCATAGAAAAGTCAGCATTGCATGTACAAGCAATCTTTGAAAATGTTCGAGCGTTTGCTAAGAGCTCCACGATGTTTTATTAGTATGGATGAGGTAAATTTGAATAAAATTCAATACTCAGGAATCATTGGCAATGCAATAAATAATGTTTGCAAAAAACACAGGACGTTTTAGAACACACTGCATGAAATATGAAGTAAAACAAAAAGCACCAACAGTTACCAACTACCAGTGAGAACTGCCTATGGTTAAACAAAGTGGTAAAATACTAAAATTCTAAAATAAATACGAAATATAGTGTACTTACGTGTTCAACGGATCCGTTTTCTCCTCGGTTGCCCCGTATCAGAACGGAGCGCACGGCGCGACCGTTCATCATAGTGAGAAGACGGCTCGTAATGATCTGCAACAGCATGAGTTGAACTACGCGTTGGAGTACGAGCAGCTCATAGTCGAGATAGTTATAAACGCGGTAAGTTATGGTAAATCTGCTATGTAAATTGATGTAGAGAAATTTCATGGTTACGCTGCTGGTAATAACAAATTAAACCGAATAACACGCATAATCAAAGACTAAGCCGAAACAACATTGTGGGGGAAGGCCAGTAGGAACGGTTTCGTGCAATCGATTCGCCGCACGCGGCTGTCGTGGGCCATATGCCTCGTTATAACAATTCCAGCTTTTTTCATACAGCTCAATCGCTATGCGATTATTACTTTTGGCATAATTCTACTGTTGGCTCTTTTGTTCCTGAATTTCTTGCTCACTGCTGCATTCTGCTACCTCTCTCACCACGACGCGACAATTTCGTTCCTACTGTCCCACACCTCAAAATTGTGGACTTAAGAATGAAACAACGATGAGAAGTCCCCTATCCTCGAAAAACAAGTGAGGAATTTCCCCCGGTAAACAAGGAAATATGATTGTCACATGTTTAGGCCTCGGACATAGAGGGAATAAAAGTCATTTGCTATATGAATCAATAATGTAAAAAGGACCAAGCTAACAAATCGAGACGCTTTTTGTTATGACTCCTTCTCTTCATGGAAACGAAACAGCTCGAAATAGATAGCAGTGGCTCGAGAAGGCCTTTGTTGTAGGAGGTTGTTTTCGCTAGAGCTCCAGGGCAATACATGGCAAAGCAGTACACAAAGTCATTGAAAAGACTGACGAGTATAATGAAGTACTAGTAAACATTGTTTGTTCAATGTGATAAACAAGTTCCGTTTGCTCATTCAGATGCATAGCATATCAAGCTAATATGAAGAGCCTGCGAGCAATACTTAGAAGTCAAATGGGAGGATTACTTGAGCCAATCAAGTTCGTCTAGGATCGATGGAAACATTTTTAATCCTTACAAGGGGATAAAAACATGATGAAAACCCCAACTTGTCCGCTCCTTCTCATCAATCATGTTTTTTGAATTTCAAAGAGGATCGAGAGACATGGCACACTCCGAATGCCAGAATTAACATAGTTCACATCGTCTCTTCTCTATTGAAAGGAACGATACTGCTTTATTACTTGAATCGGTCAAAAAGTGCTTCAAAATCGTAGATTACCCTCAAACCATAGTTTTGGAAGTGGTCTTTCTTTTTTATAATCAAGCTAATTGCTTGAAGTGCTTTTGCCTCATCCATGCTCTCTAGAAATTTTCGCAGGAAACACACTAATACGAGGTTGACCCTCAAGAAGAAGTTGGGACATCGAAAAGGAAAAAGGCCACATTCTAAGTTAACGTGCAAACTGGAAGGAGAACATTATAAGGAAAAACTACTTGTGCCATTTGCTTTCTGATTCAGCCCTTCCGAAGAAATGTGGGCGCACTCTTGAGTGTCCGTGAATGAATAAATAAAGAAATTTCAAATATGCAGAATGTGCAGAAATTTTACCACTGCGGTTTCAGCAGTAAGATATATCAATTAGAATCGCCTACATACTGCATCGACGATAGTTGAGGAAGTTTATCAGAAAACAGATGGTTTCAGAGATTTCTCACATAATCGGTATGCCTCTTATTCATATGTAAAAGTCATTTCGTTCCAGCATGGGAACGATCTCGGCACGAAAAAGAAGAAATCCCTCTTCCCTCATTGAGAAATTAATACAAACAAAGCCCAATATCAGTTTCTAACTGGTCAAAGTTTCCAACTCAAGGAAATATCCAGCAGCTCATTCAGAGGGTGGGTAAAGGATGAGTAGCAGAGGGCTCTACTTCCTTCTGCACAGCATATGTACAATGCCCACAAAACAGAACCTGATAAAGCCATCCGTACACTGAACTTTGTCGAAATTGAGCGATGGACACATTGACTTTCTGGTCGTTTAATGAGTAGAAGAGTGAATTGCTAATGCTGGTAAAAAATCTGAATAAGTACTTAGAAAATATGATAAAGTATAAATAAATGTATAAAAGTAATCGCAGCTATGAATCTCTGAGTCGAATGCTTGGCCCAACGCGTAGTGTAGTAGCAAGTTCGTGTGATGAGGTCCACTTCATCCCAATCAACCCTTCTGATGAGTAATTTTCGGCCGATCATGGTAGCTAAGCCCTACTCCTCCTCCTTAAGGCTAAAAGTAGATATCGACATAGGACTGCAGTTAACTCTTTTGAATAACATATTTCTATTCATTCAAATGATGATTATGTCATTGACCTCAAATGATTAAGTACATCTGGCATTCATGAAAATAACCTAGACACAAATTTAGCTACTTTACCAGTAACTCACTTATCACTGCAAATTAAAAACGTCTCGTGCCCTTTGAGAAGTGAAGTTTATGACACGTACGTGACTTTTTCTTTATTTGACACTACTGCTGCACATAATACAAGCCTTTACACAATTCGAAGCTATCGAACTAGTATGAAACTTGTAACATCGGAGATGGCAAACATGTTTTGGCTCAAATTCAAGGAGGCATTAGGTATTAACTGTCAGCCGAGTATGCTAAGTAATCACACGGCTGGCTGGACTTTATGGGGAACATGTGGGTGGAAATCTGCGGACTATCCGTCTGCCCGTTCAACTATAGGATTTCGAAAATCTGTTGGGAACCTTACTAAGCAAAGGTAGTAGGCTACTGTTTGACAAATCTTACACTCCTACTGGTTTGACTTTGTAGTTGAAGAAGTAAGGGTCCTGTAGTATTTCCATTAAGTATTTAAGTATTTCTCATATTCAATAAGAGGTCTGGCAAGATTCAGCATGTGAATCAGATTCTCGTAAAAGTAGATGAGTCAATTCAGAGTACGAAGTAAGTCAATAAATAAACGTTATGTAAAGCAAAAAATACAATAATGTCATAATAAAAATGCGCTGACTAATAATGAAGACATCCTGTAATTAGGAGAAATCTCCTGAAAAACATCAAGTATGGCCAAACACGAAGAAGCACCATGAAGTATGGAAACGTAAAGTTCCTTGAAGATCACAACCAGTTTGGACTGCCTTGCTGCCATTATTTTGTTTGCCTAGTGGCTCAAGGATGCTGTGAGAATCCCTCACCACAAAGACGGAAGTGAAGGATGTCTAAGACGTTTCAGATCGTAAACTACTATTTACCCACGCTGTTAACAACGGGTGTAATTAATGCACCACAATTAGTACAGTATTCAACCATTACCGTACCAGTGCCAGTTCGACATGTTCTAAAAGGAGATGTTTCGAAGGCTGAATACGAATGGGGTCGTATATCGTAGAATTAATTCCTCATCGTTACGTTTAGCAGTAATTGCCCAGTAATGAGGTTTTGTTTTGTTCTTCGAAAAACCTAAGGAACACCCCCGTAATGAACGGAACTAATGAAATTTGATTTCACATCTAGCTTAGGGCATGAAAACATTGAAGGTAACTGAAAAAATGTAAGAGATAACTTGTAATCGATAGTAGAAATGGATTAAGACTGAAAGGGTGTCTGAAGAAAGTCGCTGTAACTAGCTTTTCTGCTCAAAGAAATCGGATTTAAATGAGATTTAATCTAAGAAAAAAATGGAAAAAATCTCACATGGAACAGCGTTCTCCAATCATCTTACTACGAGACGTTGGGTAATAGGTAATTGTTTATGGGATGGCTTATAAATGCATTTTGCCTCATTTTTACACATGACAACAAGGAGGGCAAATGCAAAAACAGGGAACATCCAAAAGCATCCAACCGCATAGAGCTCCTATACAAGTAGATATTGAAAATAGCTACATACTTTATGTGCACTTTTTCTCACAAGTAAACAAAAAGTGCATAACTCAAGGGTTGTACCAAAATTAACTAACTTTAATTAAAGTTATGCAGCATGCCTGGAGAAGTGAATCCTATTTATAGCACGGAGTCGGGAACGCTTGAAAACTCCCGTAAAAGAGTTAATTTTATAAAAAGGTCTAATTGTTACCTCATAAAGTCAACCACATGAAGGGCAGGACTACTTTTCCGTTGGATATCCATAGCTGTTTATAGCACGTTATAAAAGCGTTCAGGAAAACAGTAAACTATATGGACAGCACGGAAAAGAGAAAGCAGACCTTTGGGTTTTCGTTTAGGGCTACTGGCACAATTTCGAAGTTCACTTATACCTACGTCATTTTGAAGATACTGAAATATATCCAACAGGTCAGTTCCTAAAAATTCCATGAAGATTGGGGAAGGTTAATTTGAATTTTTCAAAGGGTAAGATTATGGTAATTGGCACATCCAGAAAAACTACACAGTTATCGAGTATACGCCATTTTCCATGCCATTCCCATTACGGGGTGGGAAAAAACGGAAGATGATTAAAAATAGAAGACTCCGAGGAAAAACTCACAAGTACATAGGCAAATCAAATGAAAGATAATGTTGAAAACAAAATAAATGTAATATAAAAGTTCAGGCCAATATGATGGAAAAAACCGAAGGTTTCAGAGAAAGGTCAACATCATCTTTACATAATCGTCTAACCTTATGACTTGGCGTAGGAAAGCTCGAAGACGCCAAGAAGTGATTTCTTCAGAATAAAACATGAAACAGCAAGTTTTGAAGATTGGTTCAATAAAATTTTCGAAAAAAGAGGGCAGGCTGGTTCATTTCAGGTCGCAACACTGCTGAACCTTTTTCTCATTTTTATCAGCCACGAAAACGCTTACAGTATAAGAGGCATTGTTTCAAATCATACAATTGTACTATAAGGTTTCCCACAACTTTGTAAACGATTGGTAAAGCTCAATCTTAACCTTAAGCTGTGACTGAGGATATTCGGTTATTCTTGAAAGGCCTTTTGAATGCAAAGGCTCTAAGCAGCTGGCTACAGCTTCCGAAGACAAGTATTCGTGCTCCCGAGAGCAGTTCCTCGTTCTCAAGTACTTCAAGAGGGCCAACTTTGTCGGTGAATGAGAAATGAAAGGGTAAACTATTGGACAGACGTTTCGACTCCGAACTGAATGTTCCATTAGCGAGCAGTGATATATCGAAACGGCAAAAAACAGATGATAGCGCGGGTGCTGTCTCCTTTCAGAGGAAGCAGTGCGGAAAAAGAAAAAAAAAACGTGATGAAGAAAAAAAGATGAATAGTGACAGTTGCAATGATCGGAACCATCATCGGTAATGTCGATATCACAGCTACCGACTATAGCCATGTGCCCATGTGTGTACACGCCGCTAGACACACGAACAACAAGCATATGCAGCGCAACTGAATATCGATCAGTGTTGCTCGGCTTGCGGGGACCAAAATCACCAGGTCGAACGCTACGAGATAGCCTGCGAAGGGTGGAGGACACGGACGCAGCCCCAGTGAAGGTGCAGCAGCTCAGTTCGTCCTCAACGACTCCGAGGAGGTGCTGACCGCCGCCGTCATCGGCAGTTCCAGCCTCCACCACTTGGTTGCCGAGATTTTTCTGAGAAAACCCTGCCCCTATAAAATCTACCCATTGAAATCTTCATGGGAAAAGAACGGTCGCGCTAAGGATAGTCAAAACCACGATATGCGATATGTGAACTGAAGAAAGCGTTGATGATAGCTCGAGTGACACAGATGGGCTATCCCGACGAGTGAGAGAGCGACGCGTGCGTAACCATGGCTCGATTCCCAATGGAGTTGCGCTTGACAAAGTTAGGGATTTGCTCAGCAATACCAACGTTGTTGAGAGCGTATTCCATTGTTTTGCTCCAAGCCGTCTGAGCGGAAAACGCGAGCTGAACAGCATTTGTATGTGTAGGTTACCCCAACAAAGTAACCAGAACAACCTGGCATGCATAAGAATCAGCAGGAGCACATGGCTTAATTACTGCAACGAAATGGGAATAACACGAGATCTTCAAGATAATAAGTGATAGATGGGTATTGTGCATGATGATTGTACTCGGTGACGTCGACAGATCAGTTTTGAATATTTTTAACTTTGTGCATGCCAATTTAGAATTGTAGTAAGGACATGAAATGCCATAGAGGGCGCCATGGAAGAAACAAAGCAAACGAAGACACAAATACCCTTGTCTGAAATAGTAAACAATGCTTATTCCAGCGCCTTTTACGTGTGAGGAATGTGAGAGTCGGGAATAATGGAGCCATTTCAAAAAAGCTGTCGTGCACTTATGTTGAAGTTACGACTCTAAGAAATGGACATTTCTACGATTCAACCCAATGGAGAAGCACGAGCAGCATGAGAACGGTCCTATTTATCAGTATGGCTTGCTAAAGCTTCGAGAGCACTGAAGCAGAACTACTACCAAACAACATGAAGCCTCTCCTACATGCATACGGCCGAAAAGACCCAATAGGGACGAGTTTGAGAGACATTACCACAGGTTCCTTTGTGTGGGAGGTCAAGGAATCCTAAGGTAAGGAACTCGGAAAGACGTAAGGCTTCCCATGGCGAAAGGGTTGGGGTCAGAAGGGAGGTGTGAGGCTCAATTTGTCACTCAAAAGAGGGATTTCTGAGGGTCTCAGGTACTCAGGTACTCATAGATGCTACTTTTTCTCACTCTTGTTCTCGCTACTCGAGCAGCTCACGATGAGGAGCCGGAGCTCACGTAATTGAGATGATGAGAAAGACTATGAACACCTCCAAACGAGATGGGACGGACGTGTTACTGTGCACCCAAGAGAAGAATGTAAGCTAATAGGCAGATCCGATGCTTACGGTTTTGAAGGGCCCATTTTAACGGCACCACTGAAAACAATGAACGCCAAAGAGAAGTTGCAAAATAGGTAAGTAGGTAGTTGTACTCAACGACTTGCTTTTTTTGGGTAATTAAGAGTGATCGATGATGATGGGAAAGCGCCCACTGGACAACCCATAGAATCGCCGAAGCAGGTAAATGTGTGTGTAAGCATGTACTTAGCTGGTAAATCGATTTTGGGGACAGCAATTAGTGAAACGTCGAGGGCAACGTAGACACTCAGGACCAAGGGACCTTCCTTCCGCAGCATAACACAATTTACTACCCTGAATCGCGTTGGAAACGACGTAACTCCTATTTGAAAACATATTTTTCGAAGGTTTACCACCAACGAACGTCGATAAAGTAGATGTACTGGGGCGACTGGGCAGATCTCATCAACATCTACGCTTCCGCTTACGTAATACGTCTCTATACGGAAATGGCTTCTATTACGTGGTGATTAGTAGGGGCGTATCGAGAAGACGGGGGGCACTCAGTCACAAGTTCATCCGCTCGTTAGGAGGATTTTGAGTGCATTCTCGAAAGGACTCTACTAGTAGAGAGTGTAGAAGTTGAGTGATGTCGAAGTGATGTGTTTTTGAGCGCTTCGAAGCTGCTATGTATATCAGATTTAGGGCCGAGTGGTAAAATCAATAATTCAATTCGTTTTCGAGTGGCCTTAACTATGTGGCACGCTTTCCTTTTGTTGTATTGTTCGTGGCTGACGAGACTACGACAACGACGGAATGTGTCGACAAGCCCGACAAGAGAACGGCTTATAGTGAAGGAGAAAAGATAGGCTCCTTCACTAATCTTAGCAACGTGTTAGCACATCGTTGCCCATCTCATTATTAAAGAGTCTCGCTAGTGCACTATGATGTATGAAACATAGATGAGCATTGCGGCTCAGGAACGGCGACATGAACGAAGCTTCCTTAAAGCAAAATCTCCTACCCTCTGAAGAAATCTCCACTACTCCGGAGCAGGAATAGTCCTCAACAATCTTCCACCGCTTAGTCTTCCTGTTTCTCAGCCCTCAGTTATATTCAGTTCGAGAGACCTCGCAGGGATGGCATCGTAAAGCTAGATCCACTTCCCTCTGAAGGGAGTTCGACTGTTCCGGAGCAGGAATAACCCTCAACAATCTTACATTATCGAGTCTTCCTGCTTCCTTAGCCCTCAGTTACATTCAGGCCGAAGGACCTAACAGGGATGAGATCAATTATCGAAACGTTCGCTATTTAGGGAACTCGAACCCCAAATGGGTACCCTCCCAAGCCATTCATTCCTAAGATTTTCATTTCGAAGTGTGACTTGGAAAGTGTGACCTGGCCATAGTTCGGATTAGCATCGTAGAAGCCCCGTCTCCCTAGTGAGACCTTGTCGTAGAAAAAGGACTCTGATCCACCTCAGCTCCCGGATTCAAGACTCAGCCCGACACCTGTGTTGGTGTCCAGATCGCTAAAGTAAGACTGATTTGAGCCGACTGCAGCTCAGACTGTTTGACATCCGTTCTACATCGAGCGGCTGAACTCGTTAATTGTTTCATGACTCCAAATACTTCGAAAGCTGTTAGTTTCCGTATGATGATCCATCCCCTGTTCATGAACATTTAAGAAGTTTCCTACCTATAACTCAGCTGCTAAAGACAGGTATTTTTAGGATATCCGTTTCATCGAGGATTTCACCGGCGAAATTGTCAGGTACATAGGAGCTATGAAGGGTAAACAGGGAGGATTCATCTCGGAAATTCGAATGGAGCCTGGAGCTGACAGTGACAGTGCAGAATGAGGACAAAAGATCTATAGAATTGCTTTGTTTTGGGCATTCGCGACATAGTTACGCTTATACGTTACTTCCTATTCAGCTATGAAATCGTTTACTCACTTCATTCCCTCGCTTACATACTCGTAAGATCTTTCAAGCTGCACTTTTGTCTATCAAGGTGGGAACACTGAAAAATCGCAAGTAGCTCCATGGTCAGCCTTGTCGCATAGTACCATAGTCAGCCTTGCTGCAACGTGTGTGTGCGATCGTCTTCTGAAAGGGACCACTGTGTACTACAGCACCGGAGCTCCTAAATGCTTCCAGAACGAGTTCCGATCTGCTGATCACCTCAGCTTCACGTTGGAGTTGTTGCTGCAAGGCTTGTCGAAAAGAGGCTGTTTGTGAAAAAAATGGTGCTGTGATTCTCTCTTCATCATTGTTGTGAAGATTAATTTTCCCCTTCAAAAAAGGGGGGATTGTCGAGATCCCTCTCCAAAGAATACGATCAACTGTTTCCCGCCAAAGCATTCTACAAGAGCTGTTCTGTTCCCTGAGAGCAACAGAAAAGCATAACTTCCTCTCATGTTCGGCGAACCTAATGATACCCTCACGAAGGTCTAATGTACCTCACTGTAAAAAGTTGTATAACTAACCCTGCGGAGAAGCGAGAGTTTCTTAACGAAAATATCTCCATATCAGAAATGAAGTTTCCACAGCACTCTTCCTTACGTAGTAACTCTTTACTTTGAGTTTTTCTGTAAGCTTCCATTCTTCACCTCAATCCCCTATGCGCACTAACAGATATGTATTGAGTTAAGGGCGACCCCAGCCAGGGTCATCAAACTTGCACTACGGCAAATGAACATCCACGGCTTGACTGGAGCCTTTTCAATGTAATCCCTCATTTTAATGATGCACGCTCCTCATATCTTTTTTCGATTTCAAGAACGAAATCAAAGAATGCCTTAAATTATTTATAACTTCCTCAGTGAGATAATCGAGGAAAGCTGAGAGAAGGTGAACTCAATCGGTAATAGCTAGTTTGGCGTTGGCCAACATCAAGAGCGGTCATTTCTTGAGATTCTGATGAAGGCGACAAAGCCGAAACGAAAGTCGGATAATATTTGTTTGACATCTCGGTTACAGGTTTAAACAAGAAAATCTTACGACTACAATCCGTAATATTCTGCATGAAAAGACAGCTCTGTTGGTGAGCAGTCTTTTGAAGTGATGATCGTGTGGGAACAGGCCTCATTTTTTCATTGATTTCCCAAATAATATCAATTGAAATTTGAAAAATAAACGAAATCATTCGTTCTCTAGTCTCAAATCGAGATAATGTCTTTCGCAATCTAATACTCGAAACTAAATTGCAACTTTGATGCCTGTTGCTAACGTTTCTCTGAGGCGGAGCTGTCATAGCTCTGGGACCTAATGTCGTTATTTTGAGGCTCCTCTGGTCGAGAAAACACCTCATGCAGCGCTTTTTCACAGATCGGCGACTCCTAAAACGCATCGCATGCACATTTTGAGAATACCCATTATACGAAGCTAACAAATAATTACAGTTGACTCTGGAATTCTTGTAACCAAAAAGTTGCTAGCTCATTCATTAGGACAAAATTATTGTACACATAGCATAATTTTAAGCTGAAGTCTTCTTGACTATACGATATCCGTAGATAGCATTTCGATCGAAACAAGTCACTGCGATGTTGCTTCCTCTTCCATTGGTGAACTGGGCTCCCATAATGGCACAATTCGGCAACTCATCGGAAAACCGGTACTCTACCTGAATTGTGCACAACTGGTGTCAGTAGCAGTATTTAAAATGGAGCTGTTTGACAAGTAAAAAATGTCAAGGCAGCACCATTCAGAACACACCGATATTCAAAGCACGAACCTTCTAGAATCTTAGAGCTCGAATCGTGAAGATCCTACCCTACGTTCTTGAGGTCCGGTAAAGTATCTCCAAAGTAATTGAGAATTTCTTAGAGGTTCAGAAAATGCGAGAGTGTTCTCAAATCTACTTTGTATTATAGGCAAAGACAGGCAGTAAATTATCAACTCCAAAAGCTCAGGAATAGCGCTCAGGGTGTGGACGGGTTGCCCAATTAGTAGGATGCGCATACGGATAAAATGCTTGTGATTGGCTAACAGCACGGGAACCAATCACGATCATTTCACCCTCACTTTCAGCACACCGTATCTCATGCACCTATTTCAGCACACCTGCTGGCAAACATTATTAGTGATGGTCAGGATTCAACGCTGACTACTTTTGGCTCCTCTTAAGATAATTTTTGAATTTTTTAAATTATTGTATGAATTAAGTGCCTACGTTTGTATTCCTTATACCTAATCTTTATTTTAGCTTTATCGCTTCCACATCTTTGAGATTGACATCTTTGAGAATCGAAGCTGAGCAAAGGCATCACACCTGATAAGCTTGAGGTTTCCTTGTATGCAACTTATATACGATGAATCGCCCATCTTCCGAGCCAGTCAGGACATATGCGCTCTCCGGGGCCACAGAAATACATGTTATGGGCCGAGCGTGTGCATACACCTAAATCCAATTGTTAGCAGTAACAATAACTGAAAGAAGGTGGCTTCACCCTCACTCACTTCAGCCATTAGCTCGCCACCCGAGATGGAATAGAATAGCACACGTCCACGTAGCGTACCAACAATTACTTGTTTACGTAACACACTCATGGCTGTTATGGGATGCCTGTAAGAAGTGAAAAAATTAAAAATTAGCACCCTCTCGCTCATGGCTTTTACTCTACCTTCTTCAGTTTACGGTTTCGTAGAAGTAAACGTTAGTTCAGGAGTGGGACTGTCCAGTACTACTGAGTAACTTATTTTTAATACTAGCAAATAGAAGAACACCTCTACCTTTCGAGTTGGAGGATAAAAACTAGTTCGAAAATTTAGGAGTGGCACAATGACGTCATTCAAAGCCGTTAATCATAAGCTATTTATAGAGCAGGCCCACTTATTTTCCAGTGGCAGCTAATTGGCAGATTTAATTGTCATCTCGTAGCCTTTCCCATTTCACTACCACTGCCCTTACGATTAATTCGTAAGATGACGGCACAATTATGGAAGGTTGGCTTCGGCCTGCCCCTGAAATTACACTGGAATTCATAATTTATAAATTTTGAAGGATAAACGGTCCTGGCACGAAAATAAGGCTCCGAAAACGTAGCCTTCAAACCCACCGGGCTCTTTAACTGGTGCCAGATTCTTCTGATAGGGTGAGGGCACCGGTATGTTCGTGGGTAACCCCAACTAAGGTCGAAAGCAAGATGTGCCTCGAAATGAAATCGCGACGCTCATCGATAGCAAATACTCGGCTCATCGAGAATACTTATGGATGCGTTACAACATTACTTACTGTGTAGCGATTTTCAGTTGGACACTTTTGATGCTCTTGTTCCACACATTGATAACTCCAGAACTATCTCCAGAGCAGGTTATATCGTCATAACGGCATGTGGCTAAATCGCTTATGCTGGCGGTGTGCTCCTGAAGGATTTCGAATACTAGCTCATAGATAAATATGTATAGTCGCAATGTTTTACAATTAGGTCCAACTCGCTCAGCCAGTTGAATAAAACGAAAGAAATTAATTTATTGTGAACGAATTTGAATGGTATGTTTTGCAAAGTAGATGAAAGCACACCTTTAGAGTTCTTTTTATTGATATGGATGTTTCGCCGTTGCATTGAAACTGCATGATATGTCCAATAGATGTACCTAAACTCTAACTCTGTTCTTACTTGTTATTTACTTTCAATCTTACTTTCCACGAACAAAGCAAAGTCTAAAGTCTTGGGGTGTCAATCAATCCCGTCTGAGGATGCGCCTACGCATTCGACTTCCATTCAGAATTGTAGTGGCGTATTGGATGCCTATGTGGCCTGTACAATTAATTGCGGTTGCCAACCGATGTACAAGTCTGCGCTTTTATCCTCCAAGACAAGCCTGGTACCAATTAAGTGGCCCCGCAGTGATGGAAGGCCTGGCCTAGGCGGACATAGATTCGAGATTTGAACCCGTGACCGTGCATGGGTGATAGGGAGCCACTTGCCACTACACCACCTCCACCAACTTTTCAAGGATATTCTCCCAAATCTCTTTTCTTGTGGTTTCGCAGGGTTAGTTCTGTTTATGTCGGCTTAAAGTGATAATTATAATTGTAAGATCTCCTCACCTACTAAGATTGTATTGTCATTACACGTTATTCCTCGGCAGAAACTGCTCCAAAACCATGAATCATCTGCTTCCTGAAACATCCGTTTCATTCTGTATTACATTCCAAAGCGTGTAAATGGGAAGCGATTCGATTGCTGATACTTACAAGCTGCTTTCAATAAAGGTAAACATACGAAAACTCCTGCATCAAGAATTTGTTGCTCGAGAAGTTTCTGTGTTCGCATGTCGAATATCTGAGCACCATTAGTAGTACCAACTACTAGTAATGGCAATGATCGAGCATTCGGGAGCACTAAACTAGCCTGAAAATCTCTGTAAATGCTTATATTTACACAAAATATTTACAAAAATTTTTATTACCTGAAGTACATTTACAGGTTTGTCCGTGCTCGTATCTGAGATATTGATACTATCCCAACTTACGCTTTCATTTTTGCTATCCCAGTTCACCGTGTGTACCTGTAATAATAACAGCATAATAGATATTGAGGTATGTACATTAGGTATGTGTAGTAATAAAGGTAAATTCCCAACAGAAAACTTTCTTTATTTATGAAAATAGTTCATGAAAAAATATATGTCTGGTACATACAGTGTCTGGTGCGTTTGTAGTTCCTGAGTAATACGGTACTCGTGAACTATACATATATCATCACTTTCCTGTACTATGTATAATGTTACAATCGTGTAAGGAATAAAGGATAAAGCTTTCGGACTGAACAGGTGTCTTTGGGATGCACCCCTGCATTTGCTGTGGTTCAAAATCGCAGTGGTGGTTTGAATACAAGTGTGGCCTATACAATGACAAGCCGTGGCCAGCCGATCAGGGCTTTCATCTAACACATTAGTCTGGTAACAATTAATCGGCCTTGGAGGAGTGGGAAGCTTGGTTCATTGGCATTTACTGAAAGTAGTTTAAGAAAGTAAAGTTAAAGTAAAATGTCAGTTCAAGATGTTAGTAGTTCCCGGACTCCGCATGTCAAAGCCTCCCTTTTTTTCAGCCATTTTCCGCATTTTTCGATAGTTTCAGCTCTGTTTAATATAGATTTTTGTGTCGAAGGATAGTCTTTAGAGTTTCTCTTAGCAAATAGAAAAGTGATTGAGCACTTCATAGCAAATACACTTTCAATTTCTCAGGTTTTGGAGAAAGCGATTTCACGGAAATGCCAGCTAATAAGTTCTCGTCAACCTCGGAGCCTCAAATGAAAAATACGGAAGTGAGCTATAATCACGTCCAGCTTGTGTGGCTGGCTATTTTCTTTAAACCTTCCGTTCACGATCGATTAAGCCTTTCACCTTCTCGAGTTGTTGTTTCTGCAGAATGAGTAGTTACCTGAGTTTTCTGAACAACACATGCGTATGTGATATTTCTGCTTTCCAGATAGCAAACTGACAGGTTGTTGGGGAATGCCGATATGCTGCCCACGGTCAGCTTCATGTCGTTTCCTCTTTCGAACATTGGAACCGACATCTGGACCCTTGTGTCCGACCTTATTTGAGATGTGTTTCCTTTGTTCTTGACTCTTCAGAAATAGTACCTCGGTTAGGAGGAGCGATTAGACCCCTGAAAACAGTAAGAAATAGTAAATGGACCGATACTTCCGAGCCAACCAATTCCGAAGTGAACTTTTACTTTGAGTAAAAGACAGGAGTTTACTGTTTCTTTCTCCAAAGAGTCGAGTCTGAGGGCTACTTGGCTTTGCAGCCACAGAAAACTTCTGGCAGTGTGACTAAAAAAGCTATTTCATAGAGACAGTAACAATAGAAACCGGAAGAGAAGCAGTAATTCAACATCATCGAAAAAATGCACGATAGCCTGTATTTTTTTAGGGCGATAGATATTAAAGACTAATTGTAATTTTTTTCGAAATGGAACGGGAATAGCTTGAAATCGTGCAAATGGAATAAGCCAATTTACGATGACGTTGCAGTGTGAATGGTATTGAAGCTATATATGCTCCGTCTGCTATGCGAACCTTTTCGTTTCCATGGACACACTAAACTACCTACCTACAGCTTCTCATTTGACGATAAAAGAAAAACGAGTAACCCTGAGACCATTATGTCTGAATACCAGTTCCGCTGTCCCCATGCAGCCTAGTAAAGCAACTGCTAAAAAATAAAAAATGATGGTGATTTTTAACGAGCGATGATAGGAGTAAGATTCCTCTGATAAAAAAGGTTTGGCTTGACTTAACCCGTCGAGCCTGATTAAAACAGGCCTGAGAAATGACTTGTTCTTGAGCCAGCTCAAGATCCAGTTGGTCAGCAATGTTTCAGTTGGGTATAGCTTACTGGTCCCAGAAGAAGACAATCGTCAATGAGCAAGATGGGCAAGGCTCTTCTGCTACATACTGTTCAATCTTATCATACCTTGACAGTACATACACACAGGGTCGGATTAGGAGATCCTTTACGACCGCTATTCTGCATTTGAAAGCCAGCTCTTGTCAACACCGGTATTCTTCACGGAAAAGACACTGTTGCAATATGGACAATCTGCTTCGATGTTGTTGATAAGTGACTTCCCCACACTAAGTTTGCTTCTAAAGTTACTTGCAATCAATCTACACGTGAGCATATATGATAGCTGAGGTGGTGCAGGGAATCATATAATGTCCAATGTTGAAGAAGCAATCTGGACTGAAGGCTGTTTTTGCAGGCAATTCACTGGAATGCGAATCGTGTGCGAAAGGCTTTGCAGATTGCATGCCAGGTTTTGAATACCACTTATCGACGTTTCAACAGGAATGATTTCTTGAAGTCGGTATTCTGCCTATGTAAGAGAGCGCAGGCAACAAACCAGCTCTCAACGGCCCTGTTCCATGCACGATGTATTTCCGAAATTTCGTCCACGAGATTCCGTTGAAGCATAACTCTAAGACTTTCCTTAGGTCTTTAGCACTTCATTCACTACTACACTGGTTGCTACCGCGCTAACATGCTCCATACATNCCTGAAGCAAAAACTTTTTTTTTGAGACCTGGTCGATACCTAAACAGCTAAGATGATTTTCATATGGGATGTTGATGAAATAATCGAGCTGTAACTCTATGAAAACCTTGTTTTTCAACTTCATGATCCCGAAATTTTCATGCTTATTCTCCAAAAGACTTCGTTTCATTGGAAAAACAGCGGTCTCTGCTTGAATGAACACCTATGATGGCTATTTTGCAAAAACGCTGTAAAAGCAATTCTTTTCGTTGGAATCACCATGGTAACGTTAGGTAGCAAGCGAATGGGAATGCCTATTTACCACAGTGCATAATTCGTGAAAGATGTGTGTATGTGCGGGTATTACGGGAACCTTTCTACCTTGATGCTTACCTGCCTGTCATGAACTTCATGACTAGTCGTACTCCAGTCGCAGGCCCTTCATATGGTAGAGGAAAAACCTTCGAAGAAATAAAAATCAATTTTGTTACGTTGCTTACCTTATCGGTTGGTCATTACCGATCGATATTCATCTGCACTATGATTTGCCAGGCTTACCCACTTTTCATAAGCATCAGAACATTGTAACACAAAAGGAAGAAGGTGTAAGATGAAATCCAGGCAAGTCATGTCGGCTTGTAGAGGTTATTCGATACCGGTCAATCCCCCTTTGTAGTTACACCGAAATCGTCCAGCTTTTGGATTTTCTTGCTTCCTCCACATTTACAGAGAAGGATGTAATGGGATGCGAAATTCGATGGCAGGATATCGATCATGATATCGATTCGTAGAATTGGATAATATTATCGATGTTTGACGGAAAGGAGGGAACAGATTGAGCTCACCACTGGGCAGGTATGAAAAAAGTTGAGCTTCCAGACACCATAATCATCGCTCACGTTCTCCCCTGTATGAATGTTTCAACGCTTGCCTGTTATACAAAAGAGTCAGGTCAGCGCTTTCAATGTAGAAAGCTCGAACCACATTTTGTGGGTATCAAATCAGTTCTGAGCAAATATTTGACGAATGAGTATTTCACAAATGAGTAGAGCCTTCACGGAATCGATTAACTGGGAATGATTGGCGTCAGTGTATAACACCACGAAAACTCGATTTTTTTTNNNNAGAAAAACCTACACTTATCATGGGATCGTCCTGATCTCATACGCTCTTTTTTCAAGCGCAAACATTTATAGAAGCATTACTTCAATAGTTCGAACAATGCTCCCGCCGAACCTTAGATACAGAAGAGCGACCTCGATGGTGCCTCATGACTCATAATCGGGTTTGGCGCTCTACAAATCTGACCATTCAACACAAGAGCTATTTCATGGTGGATGTTTGAAGAAAGTAACCTTGAACTTTTGTCTACTAAAAATTTGAATTTATTTATTTCATATAATTTTAGTATCGAGCTGACAACAGTTCAAGGTTACACTCATCATACATTCACCATGAAATAGCTCTTGCGTTGACCGGCCAGATTTGTAGAATGCCGAGGAGCCCGATTACGTGGCATGAGGCACCATCAAGGTCAGGAAATTTGCTTGAGCGAAGATCTTTTCTGGTCGTACAGAGCCGCAACAGAAGAAGGCAATATTCACTATTTTTACAGGGACAAACGAGTGCTCAGATGATAAAGATGTACTGTGTATATCATAATAATAGGCGTGTGGCAAATCCCTTCATTCCTTATTCCTGCTAGGTGGGTGAGCGAAATTCTTAGGAAGCCAGCCAGTTATTTTTTCCANCCATCCATCACTCTCTTCTGAACTGTTCAAACAAAACCTGACGGCAAAGATAGCGCTGTGCGTGGGCAGTCAGGGAGGGTGCCTGATCGACCATCTAAGTTTTTGACAGGTCAACAAACACACACGCTGTTACTGAAGATGAGAAGATGGTCTCAATGTCAGATAGGCCCTCCCACGAGATTAGTTCGCTGTATAAATTTACGTTCGAGCGGAGTGATTTCCAGAAAATTTAAGTGAGGACATTATGCCAGCAAGAGCGAAAACACAGGCTTTATCGAATTCATCATGTACGGAACACATGCATTATATGAAGATCGTTTCCTCACTTCATAAATTACTTATACACACTTGCTTGCTGCAAAACACAATTAACAATGTGCGATACATTGGATTACTCGTTTTCCATTATCAATAGATATCGAGTTCATCAAATACAAACTACAGTGGAAATATTAAAAAATAGCCAACATTACAGTCGCATCAAAGAGCATCATGAATTAATTGTGATTCTCGTCAGAGTCAGGCGTATGAAGAGGACTTCTTGAACGTGTTGGAGATAGTAAACCTTGTTCGTCCAAATGTTTTCTTGTTAAGAATCCCCTAAACAGTAATTAATAAGTTAAGAAACAGATAAACCGACAAGAATTCCGGAAATGGAAATAAAGTTCGGGTGAAAAACATGTTTCCCGGATGTATTGCTCTTGGAACAGTGTGTCAGCCTAATCTCCCACCCTAATTTGTCAAACTGGCACCGGCATCGAATGAAAACAACAAAAAAAGTAGAATGAGCCCATTTCGGAGGGAATTTCAGAAATGGCGTATAAGATATCTCAATTACCCCTATCGAACCAGTCGAAGGAAATCTATGGCGTCATTTGAGAGAAATTGGAGATATTTCTACTGTTATTTAGTCTGATCATCCAAGCACGCGCTGACCAAACGGGTTCTGGCCACGCCCTGACTCAAAACTCCACCCCCTAGTGCATATTTGTTTCGTAATCGATACTATGCATGAAATATGATGAACTGAGGTTGAAGTACCTGATATGTGCTTGAATTTTTGTCGCAGCCTGCGTGTCCTCCTTTTTCATCTTTTCGACATGTTTCCTGGCAAGGAATCCACGAATTTCCGCTTGGATTTTCGTTGCAGCTCGGTCTTCAGGAGAATCCGCGTTAATAGCATACCCTCCCACGGAATGGCGTCTGAACAGCGTGATTCGGAGAAAAAGTCATTCGGAACCACAAAGATTTGAATATTGGAAAATTTTTAAGTTTGAAGTCGGAAACTTCTTTAATTGGATTGGAAGAAAATTGGAAAAAAAATGGGATTCAGAATTTTGGAAAAGTCCCAAAACTTACTTCAAATCTTTCTTATTATTCAGTGACTCCATCTTATCACTAGAATGGGTCCTCGAGATCACTTTAGTCACACCAAATTTCTCCGGATGTGTGCGAACCTGAAAGTAGCGGACCTTTCTGACACCAATGACTTTATACTATAAAGCAAAAGTTTGGTTATTGAACACATACATTCCGAGAGTTTCTGAGGTTTACTGTCAAAGGTAATGGCCACTGTTCAAGGCTGAATAACAAATACGAACATACGGATCAGCATAAGAGCCGTTCATAAGATGAATTACTATAATTCCCGCTACAACTGGAACTCAGGTCTTAAAAGGAAATTTACTACTTGATATATGGCAAGGTTTCAATAGCGCACATCTAGTAAATAGCATTCTCCCTGCTATATTCACTTTTTACAAGCTTGAGTGTGTAAACAAGTACTTAAGGAGTACTTGTTGCTTCAAATGACACCAAATTTACGTTTAAATCCAAGGAAATTCGGTGAATCACGTTCAATTGCTTTTTAACTTGGAAAACAGAATCAGAAACATCAAAGTACGCTTGACCGCAAATGAACTTGATGCTAATTCGTCCTGGCGCTAGTTTTCGGTGAAAAATACCACTATACTCCCACACTCAAGCCTCATTCCAAGTGTATCAGTTTTTCGTGGCATCTGGGTCAAGAGTAGTACGGTCCACGGAAATTTCGCCCTGCCCCCGCCTTTGAGCCGTTCAGGGTCCTTACAGTGGTCCTAGAGATGCGTGACAGGACAAAGATCTATGAAGTGGCTTAGTCCCTTTACACCTGTTGGTCCTTGCTCGGTTTTTGAATCAGAACAATCATAAATTTACTGACTTCACTGGCTCACTCACGAAACCGGGACGTATACCAACCCCTATGAGCCTCACAATAACACATATTAACATTTGAAAGAAACACTGAAAAAAAAATTCAGAAATTAAGAAAGTAGGTTTCAGAAGAAAAGATCGATCTATTCTCATAATACAAAGATTGTTTACCTTATTATTGGATAATTACAAACTGGTTCATTATTTTTACTCCCTTTACTTAACGTTGTGTATATTTAGAAAGCAATATTTCGGCAAAAAGTGGGCAAAGTAGACAAAAGCGGAAAAGCCGTAAAGTAGTAGTTGTGCTATGAGGCATGAACTCATCTCGAACTCGATGAATGTTGCGCCTGAGTGGAAATACAGCCATAAATAAGTGATCAAACACTCGAACAGGCACCACTCACACAATCAAAAGGTCTGAAAGTTTAAGAAGGTTCTAAACCAGCCCAAATCACAAAATTGCTGGTAGAGACATAAGGAAGGCAGCTAGGAATCCTACCATAAAAGAAAAGAAGGAAAGGCGAATAGCCGTGAAGCTGTCTTAAAGACTATCAGTTCACAATTCTTTGATTTAGGGCTTTGAAATGCAGTTCAGTACGCAGCAGGCTTCAAAAAACTGGCTTATAAGGTCCGTAAAGAGCGAAATCATTTTTCTGAGGAGAGATGCTTCCCCTATGAAGGCCAGACTTCGGTGCAACTGTGGCAAGGCTACTACACTCGTTATCTCAATAAAACTGAAAAAAAAAATCTGTTTACCTCCGGTGCCATAAATTTTAAGCACAACTGGTAACGAGTGAAATAGTTAAGACGAAGGAGAAACTTTGAACGCATCTTACTAAGTTAACAGGAGTTTGTTTTCCAGCTAGGGGAGGACTTCATTGTGCTTTTAACTCAAACTTAACTAATCTCGTAAAGACCTACCGCTAGTGAAACCAATATCCACGTTAATACCGCTAAATGGGATTGAAAATGACTTTTTGCCTATACGCCTCTTAAATCGCTTTTTATTGATACATGCACCCATGCACGGGAATTCCATTCAGGACCCCATGAGGACCTCAAAGGAAGCTTCGTGAAAATAGCGGCCTGATAAACCCAACCCAAATTCTCCTCTACTGGTACCGTTTCTTTCTAGCACTAGTACACCAATAGGGAAGGATGGGAAAACTCGGCCAAAACGTCACACGAGTGAGATAGTTTTGAGATAGTCTTTCAGACGCCAGAAACACGTTTAAATATGAAATCCACTCGAATTTTTTTTTGGAAAGGAAATTCGCTGATGGCACCCTGGGAGGAAGCCAGACGGAGGGTGGGGACATCCGGTAGCAACGGAAGAAGCTGAGTCTGAGTCCGTCGTTTAAATTCATAAAAATGTTTCTATATAAACAGCCCCCGCTGCGCTTCATGATGGAAAACATTGCGCCAGCTTGTTATACTACGCAAACTTTGCATGTTATCACATGCGTTACTTAGAATTACCAGTAATGATGGATTTGTTAAAAACGTGGATAACGCCTCATTTTCTCTGAAAGAATTGTTTGGGGGCGGTTGGAGCAAGAATTGTATTCATCGCTACAATTTACTCGCTTACTATTCCCAGAACAATTACTACATCCAGCAACCTTCTGTTTCCATTCTTAACTTCCCCCTTCAATCCAAAATGAAACAATAGAACGAGGAACAAAATCCTCTGTGATTTAATGTTTATTTATTAAATGTAAGTTTCGCCTCAACTTCAGGCGAATCATTTTGTTCTTCACCTACTCCTGAAGCTAGACTTTCTGGGACACAACAAAAATTGACCCACCCGCACACTCCGTTCCCTTATCGTTCTGGGCGACCCTAATGAGCTCAAGGAAGTGATTCCCTATCTCGTGCAGCCCATGAGCTACCTTCTGTTTGGCTCATAAGGGGAATCCTATCATGTAGCCACATTTAGAGTCTAGACTGACTGACTAATCAGAATTCCCTTTTTCTGAGAACGCCCCTCCCGCAGAAAGATTTCCTTCTCGTAGTAGTCACGAAAAAGCAATTCCATCGAAGGAGCAGGAGCATGCGTCTAATTGGAAGCCAATTTGTCCTTGAAACTCATTCATTCACTCATACCCATTTTCTTGAATAGCATAGTTAATTTACTACTTTGTTATTCAGGAACTGAGAAGCTCATAACAAATTCACTGTGGATCAGCACACGTTTTTTTCTAGAAGATTTACGAGGCTCGCAAATTTTCATTTTGAGATTTTAGTTTTTTTTCATCAGCTAAAGTAATAAAATGCTTAACGTCAGAGCAGCAGCTGGGCGATTTTACGATGGTCTTATCAACCCTCTCCCTTGACGGATGCTGAAAAAATCAGAGGACGGAACGGAATGGCACGATAAGTAAAGCCGAGTGGCTGGGGAATGGTCATTTGCCTGTATGATCCATTACCCGTGTAGAGATTAGGTTAATTTTGGGGGCGGGAATTCCTAGAAAGGCGGCGTCGCATCCTGCTTTTCACGGCCTGTCACTTTGAGGAAAAGTTTTTCGTCGCGTTAGCATCGCTATCAGTTATCCTGTCTGAACACTTTTTAGGTAGGCTATCTTAAAGGCACTCAGCACAGGATGAATATGAAGGAGTCTAAGACGACATTATCACGTCAGAGCTTCTCGAAACCAAGACGTAGGCAAGCCTGTCTTGCCACTCATACTAATTTCCCCTTCTCTGTAAGTGCACGTAAGCTCCTTCGACAGAAAAGAGGGGTGGGGAGGGGGGGAGGGGCATAAAAGTTGCATTGTACGTCCAATACAGTCATCACACCAAACGTGACGACACGTGACGAAATACAAAAAATAAAGTAAAAAGTAATTACTGAAAAATGACCTCGGTCCTACACTTATAATCGTGAAAAATAACTCGAAATTCAATTTTAATTTTGACAAATTCTCGAACAGAGTTTGAGAAAACCCATTGATCCTCCCATCCCAATCCCAATGAGGAAAACCCATTGATCCTCCCATCCCAATCCCAATGAGGATACCAATGAGCTCATGATGTTCCCTGAGAAGAGGGCTTTTCTCTGAAAACAATCGCATGTGGGAGTTAGCCACCCTGGCGAAACTGATCCGATTTTCGATAAGTTCTTTTTCTTGGAGCGGGTCTTGGATTTGACGGGTCCCCCTTATGCGAGCGACCTAGTGATGGCCTACGAAACTGATATCTACTCGATAATTAACGGAGCAAAAACGGCGAATATGTACCGGGAACATCTCCCGTTTCTCGTAGTCAAGCCACCCAGATTAGTTGAGCATGAAGCAGGAAATTTTCAGAGAAAAAATTCTTCTCACACGCCATTCTGCGGTATCTGCGCCCCCACTGATCCCACGCTGTCTCCACCATTGCGTGTAAGCTATAAGTCAATCCAGTGGCGGCCCATAATCTTGACATCTATAACATATTGCAGCTCTGCTTGGAACCAGAAATAAGTGATTTTTGGATTTTCAAATAGAAATTGATGTATGGAGGCATTTTAACACAGCCCTATGCCACCATACGTTACACCGCTTGTCACCAAAACGGGAGCTTTTTTGGTTTTCAAAAAAAAAATCACAACTCTTAAGAGGTTTTGCAAGTAGTACAAGCATACTGTTAGAAGTCCTTTATATGCAGATATTCTGTCACTGACAAGAATAGGCAACATACTTGGGCTCTAGGTAAAAGACTGTTAAGCATGAGGGCTAATTTGGGGTTTATTCACCTCAGACTTCAACAGCATTCGAATTTAGCAAATGTTATTGTAGTCCCTTGGACTTGGTCCAACTGTTCCTCCTTGACTGGAAAGTCCCGAGTGAGAGAAAAAGGAAATGGGAAGGAAAATGAAGAAGGTTACAGCACAAGTCAAGCCGATGATATTGACGGAATGAATCAATCAGATGCTTTGTTTTATCGTTTCGCAAGTGCAATTGAGTCACAGCAATTGGCAAGTCAGAGAACGCATGGAATTCATGACAACTCCTTCACGAGAAGTTTACATTTCAAGTTGATCTTCGAGTTCAGTAAACATTAACACATTGACTCACACAATGTCCCCGGAAAGCAGCTTGAATCTTCGTTGCAGCTTCATCTAGAGGGCTAGCACAACGCTCCGAGTGGTCATCATTACTGTACTGAAATTACAAGATAACGTTGACTCCTAGAGTTAGAAAATCCTTAATTTAAAAATTTCGTAATCAAATAAATCTTAAAAACTTGTACTAACTATGAATTTCTTCATTGTAAAATAATTAATAAAAATGCAAGCAAAGTGTTCATGAAACGTACTCGTCTTTGAAGATCTGTGCGAAACATTTCATAGGCTACTGGGTCGCTAATGATGTCAGTATTGGGATTACCTGTAATTTATTTTGTTTATTAGTTTATTTATTTGGTTGATCAATTCATTAATTAATTATTTATTCATTAACAATTATTAAATTTGAAATGGAAAATTTCCTAATCCTATATGGACATAAATTGTTATAATGAAAATTGTTATCAGAATTTGGTAATGTTCCTGGAAAATTTGAAAGGAAATCTCTCGAATTGATCAATTATGGATTTTAACTTTGAAGAGTGTCTATCGGTCAAAATAGGTTGAAAACAGCATCGTTGAAGCTATAAAGACACGTTTTTCATTTCTACAACATTAATCATAAACTTGGATTGATTACGTTTACAACAGCGGCAGAACTAGTAAGTTAGTAGTAGAATATCGAAACTGTTTAGCCTCTAGTTGAAGCAACGTCGCGTTTTTACATAATCTCTGGGAGATTATGCAGAGAGAGAATTAGTAACGTCACTGGTATCATTCAGAGATCGATACAGCCCTGCAGTAGGAGATATAGTAGCTATGGGCCATATCCACATAGTAGAAAACTTTTAAACAAATCAGCTCGAAACGGGAATTTTGCACGAATGATATAAGGTCGGAAGGATATTTTTCACCAAATGTATTTTTGTTTACTTGCTTGTATTTTATTTTATTTTTAGTTTATTTCATTTTTTCATTGCTAATTTTATTATGGTTTTTATTCTATTTTATTTTATCATAGTGAATGAATCAAAAAATTACTTTTCCTATGATGTTGTAGCTCTTCGAAGAATAGCTGAGCAAATCGAACGATATCCTTTGGTTGCGATCGTAACGTCTCCCTCGCCAATGCTTCCAACAATGGTCGCAAACCATCAGGCACCTTGTATCGAAGATGGACATCCATTCCTACAACGAGGATCTGTATGGGTCTGAGAATTCTGCTTGAACATCAGGAAAATTCGACGGTATGAGCTCGATAATGAAATTAAATGGAGAACGAATAGTCTTCTAATCAATTATGTTTAGAGATTTACAGCGGTGTTGAAAAAAAACGGAGACACTTTAGGCAAGCACAAACGTCGTATCCAATAATGCTAATGGAATATGACGGCGATAACCCCACGCTAAGCAGAAATGAGTTAGGAAAAAGTAAAACGGGCAAAGAGGAAACCATAGCAAAAATTGGTGAACAAGAATCCACGAACTTTCCTAGAATTCTGTAATCAGCACAAACGTTCCCTTGTGAGTTGAGCTCACTTACAAATAAAGTTGCCATAGGACTTCAAAATCGATTACTTGCAACTTGAATAGTTATAGTGCTTCGAAATTCATCAAGGGCATTCCCCTACATTATATTTATCGAAAGAAAGTTTAGAGGTGTATTATGATTGAGAATCGAGCTTTAGGGCAACTAACACTGAACAATTCCGGTCCTTCGAGTCCGATCTGCTACCGGATTTACCATCCTTTTCAGGTTGCAATTTGCCTGTTACTCTTCTAACTGAAGGAGAGGGGGTGGGGGGAGGAGGAGAGGTGAAAGGAGGTAAATTGAGTGGGTGGGGTGCTGCTGAAAGGGGAGGAGATCGTGACGTGGAGCAGTTCATCAAAAACAAAATTAGAACAATTTTTTCGGAAGATAAACGAAAATTTCTTCATGAATGTTAAAGCTTCGAGATGTACTCAAGTATATGAGATGTACTCAAGAATACCTTTCCTAGTTCTTTGAAAAAAAAATGCAAAACGGTAAAGTGATGGCAAGCACTACAAGAAAATCCAAATAAAACTCAAATAGATGAGTCGCTATGAGCTTCTCATGAGAAAATTTTCATTAAAAACATAAAAAATTCAATTATGATCCGAAGAATAAGGAAATTGAGTGGCAAGCAAAATGTGCCATATCCAATACATATTCCAAAGGGAAACAATTCGTATCATTCGGAAATTGAAGACTAGCAAATATGGGAGTGTACGCCATAATTGGAGGCCGTAATAAAAAGGATAATCGGACTCCGCCAGGCGGCGTTGCCCGTGTCAACAAACCCAAAAATTAGAAAATGTGGACGTCATTATTTGTAATCGGCCAGCATATACACTTATTTTCTTGAAAAACAACACCACTCCACATGCCAAGCCGAAACTGGCCCCGATAGCCGACGAGAGTCCAGGCTCAGCTTTTTCGAGCTTTCGATTCGGGTACTTGAAAGAAGTTTGGACCCAAAACTAGTCTTCTCTCTAAGTACCCGAGAACGATGTTATTTATATTTAGTATTTTAGCTAATTATATATTGTAAACTGCTCGAAGAGACGAAATTGGGGAGTGACAAGCAGCATGGCCACCATGCGCCTGATCCATAGATCGAATAACAAGTCTAGTCCCGCCCCGGCTTTCGTTCCCTTCAGAGCCAGCTAATTGGCTCCATACTGACCGAGGAATATAAAAATATCGGACTTGTATTAAACATCAGTTGGCTGGCCTCTGCTCCAACACATTTTATAAGCCACCCACTCACTTTGTCGTCATTGTTATTCTAAATGCAGAGCTTTTTGCCCTTTCGAGCTCTTTTATGGTTCAAAACAAACACAGGCGCAAAAAATGTTTTTCCAAATGTGTTTCTTACTCTGGTTTCTATACATTCCCACAACAACTTAAGAGATCTGTGTAAAAGGAATTCCCACAAGGGCATTTCTAGGAAGAGGTCGAAAACGGCAACTTAGAAATTCAATTGAATCTCATTCCCTAATCTTATTCGGTCGCTCCTCAATTCAGCCCTGAACCGAAAATTTTTCGATAAGTGGACTGGAACAAGTAGTTCAAGGGATAGGTATGCTTATCGCAGCGTATATCGGCAATGCCCTCATTGGTGGACTACCAGTCATGTGACAAACCGGCCAATGAGAAGTTAGCCAGCACCTTAAATGGGAATGAAGTCCTCCTACGTATAACCTTCAATGCACATGGGTTAATATAATGGTAGAAGAACGAGCTTCTTGTCATGGGAGTTTCCTCATTTTTTCTTAGCTGCTGCCGATAATTCTATGGGGTCGGCAGTTGACTCGAGGCAATCCTCCCAATATTAGCTACCACTAGGAAGACAGCAGTAGTTCAGACATTCAAATAAAATGTGATCCAGAAAACAACGCTCCTTCAATGATTAAAAAGTGCTTACCAGATTTTGTTGGTAAATTTAAATAAAATAAAGGAAAATAAAATAAATAAAATTCAAATTCGAACCGTTCAATTTCTTCTTAAACTGTTTTGCCAGCTATTTGTGTGGGTAGGACAACCTAAACGAGTCCAAAGAGAAAATAGTTAAGTGAGGAGAGTGGCGCTACCAAGTTTGTAGATGGAATCTGAAAGCCGCTCTTTCTCTTTCTGTGGGAACATTCGATTACAGCTAGAATTGTCTGAAAAATCTAACTTAGTTCCAACTCCTTAAAATGAATTCACAAAGCGATCCTTTGTCAGAGTTCTCCGAGAAGGTTTTTTTCGTTTCCGTTGTACTAACATCAGTAGTTTCACATAGCTTTCTTTCTCGGTGAGGAAGGGGAGTCTCACCGGCAGTAACTAGTAGTGATATATTGCTCATTCATCAGAGAGACGACATTGGCATTCCATAAAACTAAAGAAATAAATAGGAAGTGCGAGTCAGTGAAAAATGGAAGCATTTCGAAATTACTTGACGAGTTAGTCTTACTAACCAGAAGAGAAAAGGTGTAAAGCGAGTTTTACAAGCCGAGCACTACGTGCATTACTCTCCCATATTCCTGTTTCATCAGAATGTTCTAGAAAAGCAAGTTTTCTAGGGCAAATCCCCGGGCACTTCTCAAGGCGGCTTTTCAGGAAATCCTCCTTCAACAAAATTGCCTGAAACGCCCCCTACAATTTTCCGAGGAAAATTTATTCAAGAGAAGGCTTATATGTGCCCTCATGCATCCCAACGACCTATTTATTTGTGAATGAGGTAATTTTGATATTCCCGAAGAGGAGCCAAGCAGAAATGTCATATGAGTAATGGCATTTGCAGTTTTATAATGCCACCCACTAACTTTTCAGCCCATCCTAGACCTCTTCAATTTACAACGAAGTAATGGTTACTGTCAGTCGAGATCCATCCTTTCATGCTGGGAGACAGCTGTAAACTTGTAAATCTCAAAAAGAGTGGTAATTCTCTAAGAGTTGTCGGAACAATGGAGTAAGAACAGAGTAACCACTCGAAAAAAAAAACGGAAAATTCCACGAAACTGATTGATCGAATTGAAATGGGGGGGAGGTACTAGTTACCTTCTGCCATGCAGTAAGAAAATTGTTATGTAGTATACAATTTATTCGATGCATGGTATTTTCATAGGCATCCAGAAAGGCTTCCATAGAGGAAAGCTGTGAAGTCACTGAGAAAATATGCACAAACATTGCATCAAGCCATAAATTATTCAGTAGAGAAGCAGCGTGACCCTTAAGGCTTCCTGGGAAGCCAGTGAAGTTTCCGCGTTTCCAAAACTCGGTTGCAGCCTCCGTTTTTATGGTCACCACGCCAAACGTCATTTGGTTTTCAACAACGTTCCGTTTGCCCTTTCAAAGTGTGAATATTCTGTTCATAAGTTGTTACCAAAAATAACTTTCATTGAAATGCTCGCTCAGCAGTTCACACACGTGGTAAGCGAACTTGTAAATAGATTACAAAACGGAGAAGTTCCACGAAAGTCGCTTTCGTGGGGAGCGAGAAGGAGCTATGAGCCCATGGATACGGGTGCTTTGGGTACTTTTCAGTTTCAAGTTATTTGTGCCGAAAATCCCGTTTTGAAACTATTACCATTGAATTTATTTTAGAAGTACTTTCTAAGGAATATAGAAAGTAATACGATAGCATGAGCATTGCCAAGCCAAGCAAGAAAGAAGGGTGAAGAAAAACTTTTCCGAATTCAACTGAATTATTCTCGATTACAAATGAACCCTTAACGTTTCGACCTAGAAAGACCGCTCCTCGAAAGCAATAAAGTCGAGTGAATTAGATTTCGAGAAAGCTGAATGAGCATGAGATACTTATCAGGAAGGAGGTGGAATTTCTGAGCGACTGAATCCGTTAAGTTCATGAGACCTTTCATCTCCAGTATTCATCTGCCCTTCACATCTCTCAAGATCAGTAGTTCAGCATTTCACTTCCCTGAAGGGCATTTATCTGATCGGGAATGAAAAAGCTTTTTCGAACTATTGAAAGAGTAAAACTAGTGGCAATAAACACATGAAAAGCCTCTATAATCCAGGAGGACCTTTGATAGGGTATCTGGGAAGGTCTTTTGCTGATCTTCGATCAATATCTATCAGAACTATTGAGCATTGGTTTTTCAGGGGGAAGAAGCTACATAACGACTGCCAACTTAGTTACCTCCCTTCTAAGGCCCAAACCTTGGAAGATTACCTGACACTTGTTTCTACTGGAATAGGAACAGAACTGACAATCGCCTGATATTGAAAGGACCAAGCAGAAGTAAGCAACGCATTCAAAGATCATAGCATTTACGGAGGAATTCGAGTGCATGGCATATTCTGAAGATTTGACTTGTACTGATCACTTACCTGTTACCTTTTTCGAAGCCCTCCAAAATAGAACGCGATGCTAGCGTTATACAAGAGTCGACCCGTCTGTTGGAGAATTGAATTCAGTCTTTGGTGTTTTTAAAGGAACACTTCCGATGTTGACGCAAAAGGCAGGCTTAGCCTAACTGCTGCTTCAAAATGTATGAGGTCCTAAATGTGTTCGGTCCAAGGCAATTGCAGTACGAATCAATGCCATCCATCCTATAAGGGCAGTGGCAGTAGCGGTAGTGAAGTTCCAGAGAATGCTCCTCCATAGGAATGAAATAAATCAAATTATAGAAAAGTACATTTCGGCAGAGCAAGGGGGATGCATTGCTGTTACCATGTTGAAGCTTACTGAAGTAGTTCCTACTCATCAGAGGCACCTACGATGCCGATATAACACAGTAACTAGTATGCATTGCATGAGTAAAGGCTGGCTTATCGAGTAGCACCGCCTACAGAAAGGAATGCAGTAGGAAACCGAATGTTCGGTGCCAACTAGTGACGGATGCAGTTGTCAACTGGAGACGGAAAAGGGCAAAATAAAAAGAAATTAATAAAAAAGAGGGTAGAAATTGGCAATGGCACAGTGAAAAACTTACGGAGGTCAATCAGATAGCCAGGGCTTCTGGCCCTAGGTAAATGGGTCCATGGACGCGAATACGGACCGTAAGGACCAAAAGTCTCTGAGCCGAGAAAAATAGTAAAATTCAAACTTGAGTGTAAGGGAAGTTTTTGTGATAAGCCAGCCAACGTTCGGTCAAGACGACGATTGCGTAGCGAACTTCTTATCACGAATGTTTTGGAGCACAGTTGACAAGCGATGACGCAAAGTCTCAAGCACAGATTGTTCGCCTATTAGCTCACAATGCAATAAACGAACGAATCTATGCTAGAGACTTACCGTCGTCTAATCCCAAGCGACTGCTGGACGAATCTGTTGTTTCCTTTCCCATTCTGTCTACGATATGTTTTTGCCTGGACTGACTTGGACATCTGCATGTACTTCCAAAGCAACAGAGTACTTTTGGAAAAAGTTCACAGATTCTACATAAATGCTTACTAGTCATCCAAGCTGTCAGCTAGGGGTAGGAAATGGCAGAGCTCCGAGGAGATAGTCACGGTATCAAAAGGCATGGTACATATTAAGTGGTCACTACATAGAGTGGGCAGTTGAAGAACAGCACCGAGAGGGGAAAGGAACAGACCAAAAGGAGGTGGGAGGTTGCATTGAGTGGAACTCTACCCCAACCTTTTCCTTCATAATGACATATTCCGATCTGTTTATAGATATATTTGATATGTCACAGGCATAAAGACCAGACGTAGGCCTACAAGTACAAGCATAGACCTAAAAGGCCCACATATTAAGGCACGAGCCTGAAGTGACCGGCTAGCAAGCTTTTCAGAGAACATAGAAGGGAAAAAGGGGAGAAGAGAATAATCACCTTTCTCATTAGCCATCTGAAGAAGTTCCGAAGAAAGCTTAGGCACTGGCTGAATGGTAGCAGACAACTGAGACAGTAAATACATCACTCAAGTTTTTTTTTACTTTTTTTTTGGAGTCATGCATGCCAATTTTCCTTTCAGCTATTCCTAGCCTTCAGTTAAGTGCAATGCCAGAATTACGAGGGATCGTACATTGAGTTAATACGGGAATAAAGATAAACCATAGGTACTGAGCCGAACGAGGCCCGTCTCATTTTCACACAAGGTGTGAGTCAGTAAGTGCCAATGCAGCAGCCGCTTTGAAGTTGGTTACCGCGTCAGGCTACCCTAAGCGGTAAACTAACCTCCCCAGCTATGGCATATAGTCAGCAATCAACGAGGAGAAATCTCTTCTCAGAGACAAAATTTGTTTCCCTACCGTCGCAATTTTTGTTGATGCCGTTCTTTGCACTCTTTTCTATTCTTCGTAATATCCAAAATGTACAAGAAATTAATGTTATGCGAGAAAATGGGAAGAAAGCTTCTCTTGCAATAGCAATACTCTTTCATCGATTACTGGTAAAGAATGCCTATGCTGGTAAAGAAGGTTCGGACTTGGTGAAACGGAAAATATGATTGACAACATGTCCTAGTATATAGTGCAGAGAACTTAGTGAGACACTCACTATACGAAACGATAGGAGACGTTACTGATGCCTACATAAGCCATTCGATATGCAAGCCAGTAAGAGCAGGTGATGCAGGTGATATGAAGCCGTTATTAGTCATGCGGGAGTAATGGCTTACGGGATAATTTGACCAGAAATGAATGAGCCTTTCCATCAGGCTCGTCTGCTCGTGCTAATATCGTTTGTCATTTGGGGGCTAAGCAAAAAACTGGAATTAACGGCTGAAATACCAAAGAGCTCCCCCTTATTTATGGGCCTTTTCCACCTTGAAGTACTCTTTTTTACTTTAGTATGCTTAACGAGTATCCCTTGTTATTCTTCTTCGAGAATGGCAGCAGCTTCAATTTCCCATTTCTCAACTTTTTCCTTTTCACGGGTCAGCTTAAACACTCTAGAAAGGACTTCTCACTGCCCATATTCATGGATATCGGAGATATTTTCTGTAATTTACAAAAATGCTTACATAAACAGCCCTATCATCTATTTTAGTAACAATTAAAACGAGCAATTATTCAAAACATTGATCCTACCTTTATTATGTATGAATGTTTATTTAGGTTAGTTAAGCAAGACAAATGGTGCTGTCTTGCTTAACCCGCCATTTGTAACATCTAGAAGGATCGATGGGAAAACAGAGGGCTTCGCTGAGAGAAACGGATGAAAGATGATTACGAACATTCGAGATTTCAGTTTTAAAAAAAAAACTTGTTAGCATTCACATTTTGTTAAATCTGTTAGACACGGATTTTTCTGGGAATCCAAGAAGCAATTGACGTTTGAAAAATAAAAAAACATGAATTCTATCACCTTTTTTTTACATTTTTTATATCATGAAGTTTTCATAGTGTTTCGCCGAGGAGAAAAAGCATACAGAAAACAGTCCAAAAACCTCTACCTCAATTTGTTGCTCTGGATATAATTATACACTTTTTGAGGAACAAATTTCTCCCGTTGATTACTATGTGTGAATTAGTCGCTGTAGTCGAAGTGAAAAACTAGTTACCAAGATCCATTGTAGTAATGTTAGTGTAGTGATGCACAACAAGTAGTAAGCAAGTCAACTAGTTGAGAGTAGAAATGTGAAAGAAACAAAAACGTTGTTTGAAAGAGAGTTTAAATGAATTTAGTGGCCTAATTATCTCGGTTTTGTGTTGTAACAAGGTTTCATTACAATTTGAGTGCTTTCTGACGCAGATGTACTGAACGTGTACTGTAAACATGATAAACCAATCCACCAGGAATTACTCACAAACTTAAAAAACTTAAAACTATTCACAGAAGTTTCGTGTAGCCACGGTCAGTGTGTATTTTGGTAAACAGCACCTTTCTCAAAACATAACCGTTTCGAAATTACTATAATTTTTTGAATTTGTCAAGTTGATTCACCTAACTTCACACTGTTGAAAAAAAGGTCTGTAATAATAACTAAAAAGTTTACCAAAATAAGAGCAGTGTAGTAGGACCACCCGGACAGTTTTCGATGGTATAAATTAATCAACGAATAGTGCCATCAATTAAAAAGCATGAGGAAGACAATGTGATCGTTCCCACCAGCTCAAGAGGTTTGAGCTATCTCAAACTGTTTCAACCTTATGAGTATTTACCGATATTACTTTTAGATTACTAGTGCATCACTTTCTAACCTAAATGAGTTTAGTTGTGCTATATTACTGCACCATTACTGGACATAACTAAAGTATTCCGGTCAAAAGATACTATCTATTGGAATATGACTGGAAATATTGGACTAGTGCTTAGCTTTAGCTCTGTGCCAATGATCTCGAAGTTCTTCCGACTATGAGGTATCAGCCGCGAGGATTGATTTTCACATTCACGTGAGGATGTGCATTACTCCTTTCTTGGCCTGGACAAATCCAAAAAAAATGAGCCTTCCACAGCAAGGGGATGGAATGCTGAAGGAGTTGGTACTAACAAGTACAGGGAAGTTATGGGAATCCGACGGGGTTAGTCCGCAGTCGTCACAGAATAATCCCTATCGATTTGGCAAGAAGCGAAAATTCTAGGTGCATCCAACTGCTTGACATCACCTCGCATGTCCCGTCTTTTAACAGCCCGGAAATAAATGTTATTTTTTACTGTTTAGTAATGAAATATGCATGTATGTAGGTGGTCTGAAACATCTCTGTTGCACCTGCTCAGAGAATAATGGTCAATTCGCCAGAACTATACAAAGAACATTCTGAGGGTACTCTTCAGAAAGTTTGTTATCATTGCCTACAGCCCCGGATTATCGTTCTGTAAGTCATAAACGGTATTTTCAGCAGATATAACAAGCCCAAGGTATAAAATAATAAAACATAAATATTTTGAAAAACAAGATGATCGCGAAATTTTGAAAACAATTTTATCATGAAGTATACTTTTGAGTATTCTGGCTAACTCAATAATAGTGAAGTATCCACGGGAATTTAAGTCCGAGGATGTTTTACCTATTAGAGTGGCATTTTAAATGGAAAAAAAGTTTTTCCAAAAAAAAATTCCAAAAGTTACTCAAAATATATACAAATAGGATCAATTTTAGCAGAATTTCTTTTTCCAACATCAGAATCGAACGAACAATTGCTTTGATGAGAAACGTTACAAGATTGTGTGCGAAGGCTGATTTAACAATTTTAAAACAGCTTTGTGGCACAGTGGATTACAGAGGTACATTTTCAAGCAACATTACACAATTTACAGCTCCCATAACTTCCGAGCACTCAAGCTGTACTTGTTGTATATCTCACGTTGCAGACAGCTGAGAACCGAGGTTCCGTGAACTGGAGCTCCTCTCTCTCGGTGGATCTAGGTTGATTGCCTCTAGGGGGAGAAATCACCTAGCAACCTGACTATATGATACATTTTGGTAGTTTCTGAGATTTTATCAGTAATAAAACAGTTGAAACGCTTAAAAAAGTCATCTCCAGACTCATTTCATGAACGTTCACAGGCGCGTCGTTCTCAGCAGTGTAACAAGCAAATGTTGATATATAACTAATACATTGACGACAGCCTTGTGTTTTCGTCAGAATTGCACGTCAACTGCAGGCAAGGCCGATTTTTGTTCGGTCACGTTTTACTGAACAAAACTACAGGATTATCGGTTTCACGAGGTAAATCGATTCCACTCCAGACTCCTCTGGGTTTGCCCACAAATCTTACCCAGAAACCCAGAAAAGTAGAGAGGGAAACGTTAAAGAACCCTGGACTTTGTGATCGCTTCACAGATACCTAATCATGCCATTCTTTACCATATCCATCTAGTTTTAAAAGAAGCCACACTACACTTTACTATGCAGTAATGCTACTATCAAGTAATCATGGCAGGTGTTTGGATGCGGTTTTCACTGCAACCGATAATGAATTCCATATGAAATGAATACTATGCATACTAAACAACTACATATACTGCTTATGAAGTTAATAGATCTAAAAATGGTCCGCAGTAATTGAATCTACTAGTAATTGAATCGTTTGGTGCCGCTGTTTTTGCGAAGACAATTAAGAGTGGGTGGTTTCAGCTCACTATCGAGGAAAAAAGTTGTTGAACTGAATTGAAACTGAAAAGTTTTTCACGTTCTACTGAACGAACGCAGTTTTTGAGGGCTGGGCAAGTTTCCAGATTGTAAAATGTAACCGGTTAGGGTATTGCTGACTACACAGGAATGTAAGTCGAGAGAAGACGATTCGTGATAGATGGTTTTTGCTGCTGCAACAAAAAACTTTCATGGGAAGCTGTAGACCTCCTACATTACCAAAACCAGTCACGAACTCTTTTTCCTAGGAAAATCTCTTTTTGACCAGGAATTTCGTGTCTGTCACCGTCCGAAAGGCTGGACCAGATGATGGGAAGGCGAAAAACCACGTTAGCATGGCCATACATACATAAGTCGTCGATCAATGTTGGGGTGCCACAATTGACTGCATCGAAAATTGGATGAGAAGGGGGGTAAGCGGAAATTGATGGGACCACGACGAGTAGTGTCATTAGTGATGGCCGTTAAACCCTGGCTGGAGATATGTGTACACGAGATCAACGATACATTTCTCATTCCACATTTTCTGTACTTTATCGTTTTCCAGTGATCACAGATGAAAAAGTTTGATGAAACCAGTATTACTAGTTTGTTGTTAACTACGACAACGACATTAATAAGTCATGACATAGGAAATTTAAAGAAAAAATTCTGGCAACAGAGTTCAGAGTCAGTAGGTTGACGGGTTTCAATTCGTAACGAAACATGACACGCATTGTACTTACTGAAGCTGATCCAGTAAGCAGTAAAGAAAGAAGTAGGCAGAGAAGTTGGTTGCCTTTGGAACATAATAGATTTGTGAGTGGCGGTACTCTCGTCCCGTCAAAAAGTTTGCGTAGTCAGCGAACCGGTCAAATAGAGCTTGGTTACACTGAAACAGCTCTCCGAGGACAGAGACACACAGCACAGCCAGCAGCTGGCATAGCACACGAACCTAGCGGAACCTGGGGTGAGTGACTTGGGTAAATCGATCAGGGCCAACCTGGGCAGTTTATTTAAGGGTATTCATGAAACAACAGTAATCTAACAGTAAAATCTTACTTGATCATCACCTCTAGGCCGGTATACCGACACCGAGTGGGGGAAAACAACACATAGGATGACGACGAACAAGGGGTGGGAAGGGGGAAGGGGGAGGTGGAGTAGGAGTGGGAGACGCTGAGTGAAACACTCCCTTTCTGTGACCATTAGCCCCATTATGATTCTGTTGATCGCGTAAAAAGTCTGAGGCTCGGGTCTGAGCGAAAATCGCCAGCATCAGGGCTGACGGTAAAAACTTTACAATATCGACTAATGAGAATATGAGAGGGTTTTTTTGTAAAAAAGGCTCAGATTCATTAATGTTGTCCAACGGCTTTCAGCTAATGCTGTCAAATATGCCCTCATTAGCCTGTGCTAACGAAAGTAGCGTTTACTGGGTAAAATAAGGTTGTTATCCATGTGAAAATGCAGATTCATTTCAGCACAAAATTTCATATATCTTGGAGTGAGTTCCACCAACATTTACAATTTAACATACTATCATATACCTACACACAACATATACATAATTAATAATAGTAGAATAAAATTGCAATATTTTTTATAAATATATTTGACAAGAAAGAAAACAACACTGAATGTTTCATCATGTCAATAGTTCATAGTGAAATGAATGAATGATGTGACACTGAGAGATCAATCGGGAAAAAGCCGAGCACCGACAACAAAGGCCTCTTGGGTGGCGAATGAATGAACGAATGAACGAACAGACGAACGAATGACAAACAGGTAGTGAAAAGCGGTGAAATATGAGGGGAATTAAGTTATTTATAGAATAAATACAAAGAAATAGAGTGAGTGAGCGGATGAATGAAGTTAAACGGATAAAATCGAAGCAAAGCCACCCGAGAGAGCCTTGAGCAAACATAACATTATCATGATACGCTATTACAATGAAAAACCGTCGTCGTGTTACGTAAGTCATAAATATTAAGTGAGGGAGAGAGCGAGTAGGAGAAGATGAACGAACGAACAGAAAAAAAGTGAGCGAGCGAGTTGCTGAGACTAGAAGAGATAGAAGCAGACATCGCTGTGAATACCCGCAATCGAGAAGAATTTTGCCGTGCCGTAGTCAGTCAAGCAGTCAGTTCGACGAGAACTAATGAAGCGTCGTGTGTGTGTGTGTGTGTCTGAGGGTGTGTGTGTGGATGTGTGTGTATGTGTGTATGTGTATGTGTGTGCGGTATTGGGGCGGAAGTCAGCAAAGAAGAGCGTCGTAGTCGTTGACCGCTGCTGACAGCCCGAGAAGGGTTTCGGTCGATACGACGACATAAGAGCCGACGACGACGACGAGACCGACGACGGTGGCTGGCTGACTGACTGACTGGGATGGCTGCTGGCTAGCTAGCTAGCTTGTGTGTGTGAAGCTCGACGTTAGACGATAATTTCACGCATTACACGACATCCACTTTCATCTTCAGTACCAGAACAGCTATTCTCATGATTCAATTCATTACCTGTAATTCATGACAGTAAGTAAATTTACGGATAGATATTGGTCCTTTACACAGGCCCTTGACACAACATACCATGGAACAAGCCATGCTTGGAATCGTTCTGATAGTGATCACTTGATAGATCGCCCTGTTCATCGGTCCAATTCTCAGCAGCTGTTTCGTCACTAAAAAAAGAAATTAAGAGAAATCCAAGAGAAAACCAGCAACCTCAAAAAAAAAAAGGTTTTTGAATGATCATTGATGTTGCATAAATTTACTGCTGTTAATGTTATCACGTGAAGTATTAAGTGACGGTGAATCCCTAGTATGCGCCATCGATTCTACAAACATCAAAAATCGCAGAAGCAATTCGATGATGTATGGTCTACAAAACTTGCTAGGGAGCTATTACCTTTATAATATCTGAGCTACTTGGAGATGTAGCCAAACATAGTAACTTGTTTTCAGTTCACAATTACTACTTTATGAGAGAAAGTAGAGACAGTGTACCTGGAGTAATTATGCGTAGGTATGGCTGATTTGAGTTTGTTCGAGTCCAAAGTGAAAACGCCACTGTCGGCTTGGGATCCGTGTACAACCGTATTTTTCGTTTCCGTTTGCGGCATCACAGAGAACTCTTTGACCCTGCAAAGATAGTCCATCTTGGGAATGCAAGTGAATTACTTACTAATCACTATGAGCTGGTAGCTCATTGCGTACCTCTTTTTATTGCCTTTAGACGGAGAACGCGATCGACAGCAGACAACTAGTAGAACGCATACGATGATAACTAGTAGTGCCAGTACCGCAGCAGGTACTACCAGAGCCAATCGCCATGGGCTTCCGATTGAACTTGCTTCTGAAGACGAGCCTTATTTTACAATCTTCCAAATGAAAAAGATCAACGAGCCGACTTACCGAGTATATGGGACATTTTTGAGCAACGAAGAGCGTGCTCCCTTGAGCAGAACCGAGCTCTGAAGAATGCCCCACCGACAAGATCGGAAATAGGCTGATCCTGCGAAAAACATCCGGCTGAACGCCATGTGTCACCAGAGGATACATACAGTAGTGTGCAGTCATCTGGAGGTGGTCGGGGCTGGAACAGAAACATTCAGTGATTTATGAACGGAGCGTAACCTGTCGAATCAGACACTCCGACGAGTTCCTACAGTAATAAAGCTACTCTTGGATTACACTTTCTCCTTTATACTGTCAGTTTACTTAAGTCTACAAGTAAGTCTAAATACCGACACGATGCTCGGACTGGATGCGATCTTCTTACNTTTTTTTTTTCGTGGTTTTTTCCGCTCTCTTTCGTTACACCCTTTGGACCAGAATTCTGAGGTTTCCAGCCAACCCAAGGTGAGTTGCTGGTCAGAACTTAGGAGGCTTCGCATGTGAATAACGTTCATCTTTGAATCCTTCAAATGAAGAGGGTTCACTGATTAAAATGGTTCGTGACAGAGATTACTGAAGACTTTACGGGGGCCACAAGTGAATCAGTAACTTTTGATACTGGTTATACTCTTACTGACGTCATCACTTCGGAGTACTTGTATTTATTCAACTTTTTTTCCGCTGCTTACGTACAAACGTCGCATCTGATCAAATAGCAAGAAACATATGACAAAAGAGCCGAGCTGTTGGCAAATCGCTTAGCTTCAAAGAGGGCTTGAACCCATAACAGTACGCACAAGCTTTGGGCTATTAGCCCATAAACATGGGTTTGACAAGGCAGGGAAAAATCGCCCGCAATGCTGTGTATTCATAAAAATCCTGGAAACGCATTAAAACGGCGCATTCGTTGGAAAAACTGTATGCCATATGGGTCTCATTAGCCCCCATAGCACCAGCACACATCTCGAATTTTAAGGTGGAAGAATCAGGCTCAGTTGGAGGGCCAAATGTTTTATGGAGGGAATAAGATCGCATTGTAATGGTCAGTATTAAAAAATATTATCACTCATAAATGATAACTTTTCGGAAGGAAATTATTGGAGAAAGTTAAAGTGAAACAGACATGAAAATGGTCGTCAAAAACTGAGAATCATAAATTATGGTATTTACTGCAAAGCAATTCAAAACAGTCGAATGAATAGCGGAAATTATCACTTGAATAGGGAATTATCACTAGCTACTGCGAAAAAATACTACGGTAATATATGCCATCAGACGAGTTTTTATGACCTGATCAAAAGCTGAAAGACCACCAAAAACTTTTTGCTCAACCCCTTCCCTTTCAGTGTTCAGATCGAAATTATACCATATTACTTCGGGATTGGAATTGGAAAGCGGAAGGGGAAGAGGAAACGATTGATGGACGAGTTAGAGCAGTATGAAGGCCATATGGAATCAAAGTTCAAGTCAAATGTGCTCTCGGAAATCGGGCACTGAGCGCACGGCAAAGCTATCAAGTAATTAAGGATGATACTTTCGAACTTTCGTTACTTTTTACCATTAAAAATTTTATTTTCTTCTCTACATACATACATAGCCCCGTCATGGATCGTGGCTCAGCAGAGACCGATTTGATTGATAGAATAAACAATTACATAACAAATAAAACATAAAAAGGAAGGGGTCCGGAGAACCGGGAGCTTTTGTTTGCAATATTCCGAGTCAAGTGTAACTTTTTACCAAGTTTAATAAATAATATGGCTATAGCACACCTTCACTTAGTGCGGTGAATTTGTTCTACGCGATTTCAAGGGAATTCATTATTGATATTTAATATTCAGTTTTATAATTCTGTAAAAGCCAAGGCCTTCCTTCAGTACCCCCCTACTTATTCAGCGCACACTAATGATAAACCGCCAACATTGACATTCAGGCCCATTAAGATTCCCTAATGCATTTTTCATGAAGAGAGCGTCTCCGTTCGTTGAAGACGCTCAACTCTAATTCACCCTTAGTATTCAAGACTTTAACTCGAGTAACTTCAATTTAGTAATCTAATAGACAGAAAAAAAAACAGTCAACTCACTTCCACTACAATGGACTTGCGCATGAGATCGAAGCTGAGAAAAGAGGGAGCCAACATATTGGGATCTTCTGTTACGTCATTTGTTGTTGCAATTACTAACGGTGAAAATTCCGAAAATCCCTGAAATCAAATGTATCATAGTACGGTAAGGGTACTGTAAGTGTTATAAAACATACTTTCTTGTTTTTCGCACGAATTCGTAAGTAGTAGGATGAAAGCGGATTAAGACCGGTCAGGTTGAAACTTAAATACCATGAGGCCGTTCCATCATCCTGAATAAACTAATCGTTTGCCATTACAACTAAAAAGGTTAATAGAGGGCTCTAATCCGAACCTCAATATGTTCAACTTTTGACGTATTCTTGACTTCTACTGTAGAAACGTCCTCTTTTCCGAAGGTTTCCGTGAAGGGATTAACGTTTCTGAAAAACGACGAATATTATTCAAGTCTGAACTGACGGGATTTATTTTCCAATATCCAGAGAGCACGATGGGAGTGGTAAGAGCTCTGCTCAGGTCATTTTATAGGAATTGTCTAAGCCGATTGATCAGCTCATTTGTTGTAGGATTTTACCTCCCCTATAGGGGAATACACTAAAATTGAACATTTCAGATCAACTGAATTGAGCTGATCGATTCGCCATGGGCTTCGATCATCATAAACCAACCGTCATCCTGAACTTTAATGACTGCTCAACTTGATTTACCTGTATTCTACTACGAATGACTGTTCGAAGCCGCCATCAAATC